>VZRX01000043.1:74520-155389 GCA_013398075.1 Notiomystis cincta
GGCCTCCGCGCCCGCCGCCGCCCCGGGCCCCGAGCCCGGCCCCAAGCCGCCGCCGGCGGAGCCCCCCGCAGCCCCCTCGTCCCGCGAGGAGACGTGCCACTTCCTCAATGCCATCTTCCTCTTCCTCTTCAGGGAGCTCAGGGACACTGCCCTGGTCAGGGACTGGGTCACCAAGAAGATCAAGGTGGAGTTCGAGGAGCTGCTCCAGGCCAAGATGACGGGGAAGGTGCTGGAGGGGCTCAGCCTGCGGGAGGTCTCTCTCGGCGATGTCCTGCCCGTCTTCAAGTCCGTGAAGCTCATCCGGCCGGTGGTCTGCAATGAGGAGGGCTGTCCCGAGGAGCTGGGCTTCGAGGTGGACCTGGAGTACAACGGTGGCTTCCACCTGGCCATCGATGCCGACCTGGTGTTCGGCAAGTCGGCCTACCTGTTCGTGAAGATCTCCCGCGTGATGGGGAAGCTGAAGCTGGTCTTCACACGCCTGCCCTTCACGCACTGGTTCTTCTCTTTCATGGATGATCCCGTGGTACTCTTTGAGGTGAAGTCTCAGTTTGAAGGGAGGCCCATGCCTCAGCTCACTTCCATCATAGTGAACCAGTTCAAGAAAGTAATTAAGCGCAAGCACACCTTACCCAATTATAAAATCAGGTGAGTTGTTCCTGCGTCCTCGGCGTTACTTTGGGTGGTGTGCAGCAGAATGGCTGTTTCCCTCTTAATGGGTATTTAGCGTGGCGCATTGCTTGTCTGCTGGCAGAAGCTGTCCATGAAAGGAAGGCTCATTTTCCATTTACAGCAGGTGAAGAAGCCATTGCACTCTGAGGTTGTGGCCCGCCCTCAGCTGGGTGTAACTAAGTGGCAGAATTAATACGTATAAAAAGTTTTGGGATCTTGTCAGGTGTGTGGCAATAGGACCGTGATATCCCTCTTTGGAAGAGGTGGGAGGATGGCTCCATGGAGAGTGTGTGGGTTTGGGGTGTCCTCCCAAGCTTCTGCCACTGGTGAGCCACCAGGCAAGACCTGTGGCTGGTGCTTACCTCTAGAGGTGAAATGATTATTACTTAATATAAGAATGGGTAGAGCTCACTCTCTAAGGAATATTTTTGAGGTCCCATGATACAGACAGTGTGTTTCTTTTCTGGTCTGCTTAATTCCTTCAGTAATTTTGGGGGAAGTCTAAAAGCTGATAAGAGAAATGTCGCCACTGCTGTGGTAGATAAAGGTTTGGGGGGTATTTTTTATAGTACGTTTTCTTTTCCAAATGCACACACTGCAGCACAGACTGCATTATATAGCGAATATAATGAAGTGTGCACTGATACTTCTGTAGCAGAAGTGGCAAGAGGCACATTTGCTTTGTTTCTTTCTTCTTTATTGATATTGAATGTCTTACCATTGTTCAGGTACTATGTTTCCTTTCTGTGGGTCTTGCCACTCTTAGGATACCACGTTTCCTTTCTCCTTTGTATGTTCTTTGTAGCTTCTATTGCGTGTAAACTAAGGACTTTAGGTTTGTTTACCACATTCCTCTGCAATAAGCCTTTTCCCTGGAATTCGTGACAGATGAGTAACTGAAAATGCCTGTTTGAATTTTGAAGGGTAATTAGCTTTGTAGTGACGTAATTTTTGAAGCATTTTCAGCTGGTGGATTTTTAAAATATCCAAGATTTGGATAGCCCTGACAGGTCAATAAGTAGTTTTTTTGAGTACTGTGGTAGTCCTTTCACGTTTTGAGATACTGAATTGCTCTCCAGAAGAGAGCAAGCCTTGGACAGGAAAGCTGTCAAGGGCAAGTTTGCTTCCATTCTCTTTCTGTTTTGGAAAGAGTGAGGCTGTAAACTGTGGAGAAGAGGCTGAAGGACAGGCTGGGATAGCACAGTCGTGGTGCAGACTCAGCACTCTCAGCAAACCTAGAAAGAACAAATGATCTTTGCACTCCCTAGACAAGTTTTTAGGGTTCCTGTGCAACTGGTGATGGTGTGCTCCTCCCCTTGAGCAGATGAAGGCAGACATGCTCACTTTGCCTCTGAGAGATGCACGTGGACAGTGAGGGGTTCTCATCATTTAGTTGGAGACAGTCAATTTTCCACACATTTCTCAAACTTTCTGCCACCAGAAAGAATGAATGGGGCACGAGGGACTGCAAGGACAAATAAGGAAAGAAGCAGAGTGCAGAGACAGAAATGTTGAGAAATGTGAGGATAGAAGGTAACTGACACTAAGAATAATATATGAAGCGTAAATAATTAGAAAACTAAGAAGAATTAGCAGTTAACTTAAAATGTTTTCTTAGGTTAAAGGAGTTGGGAGTCTATGAATGCTTCAAAGGAGACTCAGCATAGCTGATTTTCACAGGAGGTGTTCAGTGAAACAGTGTCCAACTCTGATATTGTGCTTTAGAACTTTACATTTTATGCCCTGTACTGAAGGTGTCATTTCAACCCCCCGTGTTGTGAAGGGGGTGAGCAGGACACTGAGCTCAATGCACATTAAAGGAATTGTCCTAGAGAAGGAAGGTTGGGTCACTGCTGTCCCAGCTGTCCAAAACATGGCCTTTAAAGCTTCAGGTAACAACCTCTAGCTGTCCACAGTGGCCCAGGGTTTGTGGAACACAGACTGAAACTACAAATCCTTCACCAGCGTGTCCCACGTTGGTTTAGGCAGGTGAATCCCCAAACTTGGTCACAGCTGAGTAGTAACAATACACTCTAAGGTGGTTGCAGAGCTGAGAGTTTGTTTAGGTGTTATTGAGAACTGGTTTGGAAAATCAAGTCCTTTGCAGATAAGATGCAAACCCTTTAAACAGAATTGTAAAATTGCACTGGATTTGGGATTATAGTATGCTAATATATTTCTTAGCAAAGAATATATAGGAGAAAGTCAGGAGTTTTACAACTGCTGAATAACCTCTTGCCTTACTTAAAGCTTAAAAGTTTCTCATCTACATGAAATGTGGTTATTCTCTCCCAGTTTTTTCCTATTGCCTGTATGTCTTTAAGTACATACTCAGTATGTACTGCTGAGTCGTTCAAAACCTTTTTGATGTCTCCCTATCCTTGCTCAAGTAACTTTGTAAATAAATTTTACAAATTTGAAGCAATTACAATGTTATAAACAAAAGCACTTGGAGTGTAAGGAGTTCTCTCTTCATGTGGTTCAAAGGGGAACTTTGCTACTCTGTTGGTTTCCACGTTGAAGTCCATAAGAGTTTTATCTTGTTTCAAGGTGTTAATTAGCACTTAAAAATATGCCATTTTCTTTGCATTTTTAATAGGCAACTTCTAGGGGTCATTATTGGGTAGTGAAGGACTTAGGAAGAGAAGTTTTGCCAGTTGTTGGTTCTGAACATCTTGAAACTAAGTTTGTGTTACAGATCCTGGCCTCCTTTGTTATTTAGTTATAAAATTCTGTTTGAAATATATATATCTTGATATGTGTACTGTCTGTTGCTACAGCCAAATTACTACACAAGTACTTTGTACTCTTTCCAGTTAGCTACAAAATTTATGCAGCAGAGCAGTGATGAGTAAGTTCATATTTTGTATCATCCATTTCTACAGACTTTGTGATAACTGTACCTTGAAAGTAGGAAAAGGCATCTTGAATTCCTGCTGCACTCCTAAGTGTCAATAAGGAAAGGCAGTGTAGCCTAGGAAATTCATTTAAAGTTTGTCTAGCATTTTATACACATTTTTCTCCATAAAAGCAATTGTCTGCTAATTGAAAAAGAAGGGATGTGCTTTATGTCTAAACTAATAAGTAGTAATTTGTGTTTTATTCTAATAGCATGTAATCACTTTTCTCTGTCTCTTTAATAAATATGTTTGTATCTGGCAGAACACCCTATTTTGTAGCTGCCCTACCATTGAATGGGAATTGCTATCTTGTATTGTAGAATTTGAGTAAATTCCTGGATGTAAGGCTGCTGGTAAAATCCAGTGAATGGCAGGCTGGGTTTTGCTTTTTTTTTGGTTATTATTGAGAAAGGATTTGTGGAATTCTATTGATAATAGCAATAGTTATATTCTATAGTTAATGTTAATATATTTGTAGCTTTGTAACAGACATGCAAACAGCTTTTCTGCAAACTCTTTGGTGTGTCAGAGCAGTGTCTTGTTCAGATGTGGGGAAGCTCTAATACCACCTTTTTTCTCCTCTGGTACACGAGTCCTGCTTCACTTTTGAGAAACAAAATAACTGTGAGTTAATATTATTTTTTATTACTAGCCCTGATCATTAATTGTGGGTATCATTTATTTGACTCTAGATGCTCCAAACTCTATTTTGACTTGAATTCACTTTTTAAATTACACTCTTTGTTTGGTGCTAAGATACATTGACCAGTGGGTGGAGCTTGAGAATGAGCATGGAAAGCCTTGACTTCTCTGTTGGTTGGTTGTGATGTCAACTGCTGGTGTTCTGCAGTGGCCACTGACCCACCAGCTCTGTCTTATTGCCCCCAAATCTCTCATGAACTGTGTTCAGTCAATTGTGCATCTGCATAGCTTGACTTGACACTGGATTTTTCATGTAGGTTTTTTGAGTAGAGCAGGGCAGTGAATACTATCAGCACAAACTGAGTCCAGCCTTTGGTTTTTTTGTTGTATAAACTCAAACAGTTCTTTAATGCTATGGACACTGTTCATGTTGGGTTTAACTTTATCATGTCCTTTTATAGGGCTATTAAAGTGGTTAACACTGAGCTGCAGTTCCTTGCATTGCCATAGTAAGTTTAGTATTGAGAGGCACAGAGTAAGGACTATTTCAGGTGTCTGACTCCTTTCTTGGTGGTGCTGCTGCAGTAGTCATGGGTTCATCTGTGTTAGTTCTCTAATGAGCTCTACCTTGCTCATTAACCTTTTATTAAGCTGCTTATGGTGACAACCATGCTATGCCCCCCCTAGGCTCAGGTTTATCAGTCCACTGATTATGCTGTGTCCAGCCTGTTCTAAATAGCTGGGTGTGTATTTGTTCTTCTGCAGAGCTCCTGCTCTTGCTTTTAGATTTTGGAGAGGTTTGGGGTTTGGGTTCCTTCTAGGCAATGAAAACACACTTTACCATAATGAAGACACAAAGCCTGTTGTGTATGTGTAAAGTCCTTCTGCCAGAATTTATCTTCCTGGTGTTTCTTAAGCAATGATGTAAAGAAACCTGACAGCTGCCTTTTTTTTTTTTTTTCTTACATTAAACATCTTGCAATTTCATCCATTCACATTCTAAGCAGACCAGGTGATGCCTGAGCAGGGGGTCAGTTCTGTACATTTTAGGAACACTTTGTTTCTTTGTTACATTAACAAACCCAAATATTCTGTATTGATACTAGCCTGCTTTGAGAAACTATATTTGCTTTATTTTAATGCATGCTACCACAGAGGGGAATAACTTTCTTTTCTTTAGAAGTATTCTCACAAAGCATTGCTTTTACCATTTCTATATTGGGTGTTTAGATGACTTCCTCTGGTCACTTCCAACATGAATTATCCTTAGAACTGATCATTTGCAATATATTTAGTCATGTTAAATAGTTTTATGCTTTATTTGGAAGCTGGGGCTATATTGAATTTCTCTGGGAAGAACAATTAGACAAGCCTATTTTTATTTACCATTATAGAATGCAATTTGAGAGTGACATAGTAGTTTCCTATTTTTGGCAAAACTTAAGCCTAGAAGTAATGCCAATAGCTATTGATCTGAGATGTGTTCTACAATAGAAATTACTTCATAGCGAGGAAATGGAGGTATTGGAAAAAGTATAAAATTAAAAAAAAATATGTATTATTCATATGATGAGGCCATATGCAGGAGTACCAGAAATATCAGAGCCTGGGATTGTGAGCATATCTTTGCTTCAGAGACCTTTCTCTGTAGCTGCTGCAAAGGGAGGATTTTTCTTTCTGAGTGGATTTCTACTGTAGTTGATAGGAATCTCTCACAAGTTAAATCTGCAAGACAGTGCTGTTTGAAGTTCTCATTCCTACTGCTGCTGAAAGGAAAGAAGGATGGTTTGTTTGTTGGTTTCATTTATTGTGTGTTTTTGTTGGTTTTGTTTTTTTAACACCATGCCTATCCTAGGTACAAAAATCTTCCAGTGTACAAAAGCATTAAAAAAGCCCCCAGGATCTGAGTCTTTTTCTGCTCTACAAAAATTGATGGGAAAGCATCACTGTGATTTTCAGACTGTCCCAGAGGTACTGCCCTGAATGATGCCAGCACAGACTGTTTTGCTAATGGCAAAGTGGTGATAATTTCACTCAGTAGATCTGTCTGTAGACAGTAGTTTTCATGCTTGGAAGATTATCTTACTCTAGTGCATGGACAAGCAGTTTTTCTTAGTCTTACAGGAATTGGGTAAATGGGTCTTTAGGCAACCTGACACACAATAAACACAACCAAACCTCAGAACAGCAAGCATTTTCTTTTTTTTCAAGAATGCTACATGTGTAGAAGGAAGCTTTTTGTGGTGCAGAGCTTTTTACTGTTTTATTTTGGGAGGCATACATAATTTCTGGAGGGTCACTAAGTACAAGTTTCTTCAGGTGGTATGAAGTTATATGGTACAATGTATGTATATAAATCTTATGTAGCTAGCAAGTTCAAATCCAGTGGTTCTAAGGGTTTTGAAACATTTTTAGTCATCTTGCCCAGCTCCAGCACTAAATGAGTTTTCTCACTGGAAAGACTGAATTCTGAAAGAATGCCAGTTTGAAACTTGTTCATTGTAAAGCCAGATTTAATGAGTGACCAGCTACATACCAGACATTTCCCAGTGTACAGGTGGCATTCTTTTCAGCTTAAGAGTAAGCCTTTTTCTGTAGTTAGTCAACAGATCTTCATGTTTTCTATTCTTACCTGCAGAGGTGAGGAACTAACACATCATTGACTTGAGATGAGTTAGTGAAAAAATTGACCAGAGGTATAGTCAGGAACAAAGAAAAACATCTCAGTTGGAGGGAGAGATGGATGAAGACATAAAGGAATACATTTTGGTGATTAGTATCTGCCTTTGCTGCAGATAGAAATCCAATCAGCATAATTGGTCTGACACAAAAGTAGGACCTCCTTCAACTTTTCTTCCTTGCAACAGTATATGAAAGAGTGTAGAATAATGATGAAAATTGCCTCATTTAATCCTTTGCCGGTTAGTATTAGAAGTTACTTGATCTTAGTCCTGTTGTTTTGCATGCACCAGCATTGAGACCACATTTCTGTTCATCTGGACTCTGATCTTGAACTGATCATGCTGCTCAGTGAACACAAATATGGGTCTTTTTATTCAGTTGTCCTAATTTCTGTTGCTTTTGATGCATTTAAATAAAATATGAAATAAGCAGTAGTAGTGTTTGTTTTTTGAAAGGTAACTTATTTCAAAATATAGATCATATGGGAGTTAATCACTTTACTGAACTGTAGGCACCTAAGAAATGTCTGGGTTTGGTTCTGAGCCTGTCTGGTGGAGCAGGTAAGTGTGTTCAGGCTCTGGAATTGGGCTATTCTGAACCACCTTCTACAGGCTGTATTATGATTTTTAGACTCTGTGCATAGATAGTATGATTAATGTTCCCTGCTTGTTTGTTATACAGATCTGAACACTGGGTTTTCCTGAAGGTGATTACTTCAAGGAACAAAGACACAGAATTTACCTGTAAAGATGTGTGGCTAATACAGCTCTCAGTAGCTCATTTGATGTAAAAATGTAGGAGTCTTTTTTGTCAAACCTATTTATATATATTAAATGCATGAAACAGTTAATCTTTTATTGGCAAATGACACTTGATCAGAAAGCTCTTAAAAGCAGCCTGGGTAAGGACAGTAGGTTTTAGTGGGGCAGAAGAGTGCAGGGCTGGTGAAGCTCAGTCTCAAGCTGCTGGATTCACTGTTGGAGCTAGTCCTTTCATGTTCTGCCTTTCTGTGGGAAACTGCTTATTCTGCATTCCTGCAGAGATTGCCTAAAGTCACCCAATATGCTCCTGTGTTTACAGTTCATGTTCACACTTGTTTGATTTACAACTGTTTCAACATTTGGGTATTCGACTTTAACACTTTTTCTAGGATTAATAAGCATTATTTTCTAAAATGAGTATGGAGAGAAATTAGCAACCCACATAGGTAGGTTACATTAATAGATACTTTGTGTCACCCCAGTCTTCTAAAATCCCTGAATCGTGGAACTACGAAAAACTCTGCATGATGATCTCAAACCGTCCTTTCAGCCAGAAGAAAGCAATGATCCACTGTGGTGATGGGGACTCCTCCATCACACCTGCCCAAAGCCCTTTAGGTGCATCTGCTTCCCTAAGCACCCTTCCTTCTGGATCCTTCTGGATCCCTGTCTGAGTTACTAAGTCCTCTCAGGACTGTTTGCTGTAGGACCCAGCTGGAGCCTGGCAGTGCTTTAGACCTGTCTGTGGCCAAACACAACTCTGCAAACTGCCAGGAGGTGCTGGCCACAGCAGAGAAGAAAAGAAAAAGAGGGAAAACCTTAAATTTTGTGAGGTAAAAATACCACAGAAATTGTGTTCAACCCTGAGGTGAGCTCTGGAGAGCTACTTGGTTTGGTACTTTCTTTTTTCCCTGCTAGCTGCTCTAATTCATGTCAGCCTTTAAACTGTTGGGTCCAGCTTACCTTCATAACATCTTAATTCCCCTGTTCAGGGCTGCAGGAGTTCAGCAGAACGGCCTGTGAGGAGCAGTGTCCCCAGCCCTCTCCATTAAAGCTGTTTCATGTAATGAAAAATAAGGAATTCTACTACAGCAATACAATTCACACATTTTTGCAGGTTTACCAGATGTCATAAAGCTCTGTCTGAAATAGTGTGTATTACAGTGATCAGCTGATGATCAGACTGTTCCACATACTCAAAGACAGTCATTAATTGCCAGATATGACTAGCATAAAATTAGGATAATCATTTGGGAACCATTTTTTTTGGTAATTTTTTGTTGCTCTACCTGAAAAACAGGGACACTTTGAGATGTAAATTTTTAAAAAAATATTTCTTACTTTCTATCCAATATTTAAAAATTATTTGTGGTTATGTAATGGAAATCATAAGACTTACATACTTACTTCCTGATTTTCTTAACTGAGACTTAATGCTAAGCAGGGTATTTTACTGCATCAGTGTCAGTGGCAACATTGTTACGAAAAATGCTCACTCAAAAGGAAACGTGTACAAATATTGCAATCTACTTTTGTAATGACATTAAGTACAAGATTGTGTTGTTTGCCAGGGAAATGAAGCTAGTAATACTGGCAATAACTGCTACTATATATGTAAAGTGCTTTAAATTTTGCTTAAACCTGTGAGAAATATCCTGTCACATATGTTTTATGTGTAATATGTTAAATATAAGCCATTGTGTGGTAAAAATGAAAATGGACTTTTTCATGAATGCCACTTGTGTAGTAAGTGGCTAAAACCATTATTAAACCATTATTCCTCTTTGCCTAATCTCAGCTAGGAAGAGTAGAAATGGAAGATCCCAGTCTTGCAGTGACAGGGCACAGGGCTTCCTGGGGGTGCTTGGATCACCTCTGAATGATCCAGCTTGGGGAGTAGCTCCTAAGTAATTAACCAGGGGATGTGACTCTGAAAACTTCAACAGTGGTGTGGTTTTTTTGTTGGTTTGAGGTTTTCTTTAATAATAACTGCATGCTTGCTAACAAAACTTGATGCAGTCTGTTAGGAGAAACAAAACAAGCTTCATGTTTCCAAGCAAAGAGCCCAGTGAATTAGAAAGGGGGGTGGGATGGGAACACTTAGGCAGTGGTATTGTTTTAAAACAATGCTACAAAAACTCCGATGGTTTTTTCTTTCCTCTGTTCCTCTGAAGGGAGGACAAATTAGAGCAAGTATCCAACCAAATTCCTGATGAGGTTGGTAGGAAAGGTTATACTAATTTGAGCAGCTGCTTCCATCAAATGTAATCACAAGTCCGAACTGTAACTTGCTGTGAGGGATGCAGGATTTGGAAAGTGCAGAATCTTTCCTGTTAATTAATCTTGCAAACCCTTCCTGTTTGATTGTCATCAGTGGTGCCACAGGTCATGTCCAGACCGAGCTTCTGTGTTACTGGATCCTGTTTACACTCTGGGTCTATTAATAAAACACTGTGACTTGCTGTGGTGTAATCTTTGCTTGGGTGGCAGCTGGCGAGAACGTGGCCCTGGCGTGTCCCTGCTCTGCCTGTGCCCTCCCCAGCTCCCTGAAAAGCAGGCCCACAACGACTGCTGCTTACAGCTTCGAGGTGAGCTGCCAGTCATCTCAGCTTTGAAAGTGCTACTGCAAAGCCTGAGCTCCCAGGCTGTGAACTGGAGCATCTTCTGTCTTGTCAGAAGTGACTGGATAAATGGAGACTGAGGAGAAGCTTCTGAGTTCGAGTATTTTTAAAACTAACTGGAGGAGGGAGGATAAACCTTGGGAAGCTCTCTTGCCTAGAATTCACAACAGATACAAATATTTTTTCACTTTTGGTTTACAGCTGTCAGAGAGTGCTTTCAGCAGTGAGACAGTTGTTTTCTGATTAAGCAGCCTAAGAGATGTCACTTCTTTTCACATGGATATAGGCTAGGGTTTAGAGCAGAGGATTAAAACTCTTCTGCTCAAGGAGTGAGTCGTGTTCAGAGCTCAGACTTCCCATAGAGCACCATCATCCTTTTGCTGTGACCAGGATTGCAGACAGGTGATGTTTGTAGGGACTTGAGACTTCCGTATGGGAGAACAAACATAGTGCTGAAATGAGCAAAACCTGATGTTTGCCTAGTATCAGTCACTGGGAGCAATCTCTAAACCAGCTGGCTAAAGGTAGAGTTTTGGGGTGGCTTGGGTTTTATTTGATTTTTTGTGTGTATTTTTATTTTTATTTTAAATTTGTTTGTCTTTTTCCTGCTGCTGTTTTCCTTGAATGCCTAAAAATTGGTTGCTAAACCACACCTACTTCTCTTTGAGCTCTATGTGAACATAAGCCCATTCTGTATTTTCTATCCCATTTGGAGCAAAGCCACAACAATTCTGGCTTTTTGGTTAGACAGGGAAATTTTGTCTTCATTCTGCCTTAATTACAGCACGATTTTCATCCCTTAATTTGAATGAACAAAACCTGAAAACTCCAGGATCAAGCAGGCATTGACTACATTGATTTAATAAAGCTGTTTCAGTACTTTTGAAATTTAGAATTTGGGAAGTGAATGTTCTCGAAATGCAAAAAATTATGCACATGGTCAAGCTGATCTGGTTTGTGCTGATAAGAAAAGTTTTAGTAAGAGTGATTTTTTTACTTGTGGCTGTTTCAATACAGACAGCAAAACCATATCGTTAGGACAGTTCATGTTGTATTTGCAATTTCTGTCATATAAGCAGGAAAAAATTTATAATCTTATTTTGAAGAAGCTACCAGACTGTTTGTATTTATTCTTTTATTTGTTCTTATGGAAGTCAAGAACAAGTTGAACTTTGAGAAGTGTCTTTTCTCAAGTGTAGGATTCAAGATATACCTCAGAGTTCCTGAGAAGAAAGAAGACTGTAGTTTAAGAATCTGGAAATGTGTGAAATTTCTTTGAAGGAAAAAAAGAGAATAGTAAAATCCTTGCCTTTTTTTTTTTCCTCCTTTTGAGGTCTTGGTTTAAAAAAAAAGGACTGTTCATATATTGGCAACTTGTGTGTATGAGCCTCCTACATGTGCGTGGCAGAATATCCTGTGAGACGGTGGGTGGATTACGAGATCTGATTTGCCATAAAACTTCCTAGAAAATAAACATTTCTTATTGCAATGTTTTTTCAGGCTGCTTGTCAGCCAGATTTTAATGGCTGGGAGTAAAGCTGAAATCAGTGTTATTCGTTAGAGAAATCTGCTATAATTTGAGTTGCTAAAGCCCCCTGAGTGTGAATGCTGATACAATTCAGCAGAGTTATTCCTTGAGAAATTAGTGGAAGCTGCAGAATTGCTTTTGTAAAATCTCTAACAAAATCTATAAAGAAACCAGTACTGCTGCTAATTTTTGTTCAAAATAAGGATGAGCCTCATTTTTATATCTTCAGTGTGAAGAATGATATAAGCTGTTTACATTATAATACCTGACAAGTGTAAATGTTAGCTGATAAGTACTTTTAAAATCTTATTAACATGTTCATGTCTTTTTAGGAGTGGATTGTAATATTTTAGAGTTTTTGCAGAAGTAAAACTTCATCTTAAATTACAAGCAGTGTAAGAATAGAGGACTTCTTAATACCTTAAAATATCTGGTCTCACTCTTTGAAATTTACACACTTTACAAGTGTCTGACTTGTGTTTCTGTGAATCAGGGAAAAAAGGGAATCTAAATATGGCATATTGTGTTCTGTGGATAGCTGAACCTTTTGATTAATCCCCAAACTGAAAATAAATTGAGCAGTTGTTCTTTCAACAGTATTTTAGATTCTAGAATCTTCACATACAGTCACACTTGCAAAATTGAAATCTACTAAACACAGTCTCTCTTGAGATTGTAATAGAATTTTCCTTAACATTCTAGGTAAAAATTAAGACTTGCATTTAAAGTAGCTTTATGCTGAAGACACTTGCATTTTTGGCTGATTGGTTTTTCTGAGGTTTAAAATGTTTTTACTTGTCATTAAAATTCCAATGTTCAGTTAATGTAACTTAAGAATTCCCAAACCTGAAAGTGTTTAATCTTTATGTCAATGGAGTAGTGCTGGGATTCGTATCATACAAGTGTTTAATATGGTCTTAAACTGATATTCAGTAATTTTAAACACTGGTTTAGATACCAAGCTTCCTTTGTAAAACCAGAGAATATTTAAAAACTTTTCCTGTAACTTACTCTAGAAAAATATTCTCACTTCTTAGCAAAAGTTCTACCCAATTCCACATCTTCCTGCACTTAGAAATGAAAGCATAAGACTTTCTGCTCCTCCAAGTAGGAGATGGAGTACTGAGAACTTTTGAATTTTGTTCCTGTCTCTGTTTAGCTCTGAACAATTTATTGTTGGAGTTTTTTACTATGATTTTGGATATTCTTAACTGATACAATGAGCAGACACAGAAGCATATGGTTATCATACCAGATAAATCGATTTTTTTTTTTTTTTTTTNAGATTTCCTGATGCAACTAAAAATATCATGAAGTAGGTACTGAGGGGAGCAGTTAAATTGGGTAATAGGTTAATTAAACTAAAGTATAAAAGATTTCTGACCTCTTTTCTGTTAAAAGTTGCCTAAAGGATCACAAAACAGTCATCACAGAATAGTGATTATAAATTAAAGGGAATGTAGGTCAGACATCCTTAAATCACCAAATTACTGACTTGTTCCAAGTAGGTGAGTTCTGCCCCAAGCACTGGCAACTGCAGGGGAGAATTCCCTGCAGCCAGGGGCTGAAAGCACTCAGAATGAAGGGAACAGGCTTGATTTGCTTGGGGTTTTTCTGGATCCACTTCTGCTCCAGACTTTGAGGGAGATGGTGATGAGTGAGTGAGTCACTGCAGAGCAGAGGAGCCACTGAAGTGACTCTGAAGTCTGGCACCAAGGGAGTGTAAAAGTCCTTCACATCAAGGAGACACTGCCTGCAGTGGCTGGGAGAGCTTAGTATTGTGCTATTTTAGTGTATACCTTTAATCCTATGTATTAATTGAGTAACTTTATCTTAATTACTTTCAGTGTAATCATCTGACTAACTCCTCCTGTGAAGTGACTATTTTTTGCTGTTTGTACCTTGCAATATTTGGTTAGAAACACTTGCTACAGGTTCTTTTAAATATTGTTTCTGTAGGTTTTTTTTTTTTCCCACTTGCTAAAATTTCACATGAAGTTTGATTGATGGATACTCCTCTTCATATTAATGCCAGGTTTCAGCTAGCATTTTCTTAGTAGTGTGCTGCCTGAATTTCAGACTTCTGGACAAAGATGAGTTTGTGGAGGGACTCTGGTAATTCAAAAACAAGTTGAAAAGGCACTGTAAGCATTTAATATAAAGCACTTTTAAAGGCTTTCTGCAGGGACAGCATCCACTGCTGGCCTGCTGCAGTCCTGCCAAACAAAAGGAGAGGGATAATGGCTCTGTGAGAACCTGTGCCCTGCTTTTAAAAGGTGGAGAAGCTCACAGGCTTTTCCTACCTTGGGGAAAAAGATGGGAGAGCCTGTGATGCCTCACCCTGTTGGGAGCATGGATTTCCTGTGTGTGGCTTTATGACACAAGGGTGTGGTCCCACCCTGTGAGCAGCAGTCCTCATCTGGGTCTGTATTAGTTCAACTCCCAGTGGGAAAGTCTTTCAAATAAATAGTATTGTCTTGTACTCAAATATTCTGACAACAGTTCAGTTCCCTAATATGTAATTGAAATCCACAGGAAATAGTAATTTGGCCAATGTTTAATTTTGGAAATGTACAAATTCTCTGTAAATTAAATAGATAAGTGCTATGATATAAATTTGGAAGGCTTCAGAGCAGCACTCAAACATTAAAAATGCATTTAATGTGGGATATTTAGCTCTTTGTATATTGCTAGTGCCAATGGAAATATAGGTGGTGTGTTCCTTTTTTGCTGATGATTTTGCAAATTAGTTGTGGTGGTAAGAATGTGAACATAAGTGCTTGTAAATTAAACATGATGTTGAGACTGCCTTTTATTCCATATTTGTCAAAAATTTAACTAGTGTTGTACAAAGTTCTGCATACAATGCTAAGTGTTTTATATTTTATTGTATATAATTGTATTTCTATTTCAGATTTAATTCCTCTTTAATTCATTGTTGTATAAATTAATAAAAATTTGAAAATAGAAATCAAAACCATAGTAAACATTGGAAAATGTCTTTTTCTGGGGATTATTTCATTATTCTGTGCTGCAGCAAAGGCTTATAGTGTGTGCTGTACTAAGAGTTTGTTCTGAAGTTACTGGAGGATGATGTTTTTGGTTTGAATGTGTAGGTGGATATGTCTGCATCCTTACTGGAATGTTTTAATCTGTTACTTTGCTTTTCTGGTTTGTTCTTACTTTTAGCATTTAAAATAGATTTGTTCAGGTTTGTGTTCTTGTTAAATAGCCTGCAGAACGTGTGCATATGTAAGCAAAAGACCTTTGAAATACCAACACTTTTAAGCATAATATTTGCAGTATTTGGGAGAGCTGTTGGTAACCTATTGAATCTTCTTCCTTTGTCATTTTTCCCTGCCAGAAATCTTGTTTTAGTAAGTCACTGAAGCTCAGAATGGTGGTTGTTATTTGGATGCTCCCACGGAAAACTATCTTTTTAATAGATTTTGGGAGAAGGTGTATTGGCAGTTGCTGGTACTAATTGAAAAGTAATTTATTAGTGCTTAAAAATCCTCAAACATACAAGTATGTATTCACTCAAAATTTGGCATTATTTTCCGGGTTGTTTGCCTAACTCTTCCTCTTCTGCCTAACAAAATCTGAGCTAAGTCTGTATTTTGAGGGGGTAAAATCATTCCTAACAGGAGCAGGGAACCCTTACTTGTGCTTAACATGAGAAGTGTAAGGTGGGTCTGAGTGGGAGGTGACCAGGCCCTGACATGGTACTAAGTTTTGCAGAGTCAAAGTAGTGGGGTCATCTTGGTGTTTTTTCCCTACTCTTGTGGTGCTTGCTATTACTTTAGTAATTCAAGAACTATAAAGGAAGACTATGAGTGAAATACCAGACCAGTCAGTACATGCACAAGGCATATTTTGAGTTGGTTCTGGTATACTCATAAGCCTAAACTGTGACCAGAGTGATTTAATAGCCTCATATTTGTCATGCACAAACTTTAAAAAACAGAAGAAAGTGTTTAAAACTGAGTATTTTTATGTGATGTATTTCAAAATAGTTTTCTTCACGAAGGAGTTAATGAGGGAGAAACTTGGAAGCAAATTAAAGTTAGAAGTTGAATTGAATTTCAGGAAAATAGCTGGAGTGTTGAGTTGTGTTTATTCACAAAGAGAACAAAAGAAATGTCTTTCTCATGGCTCTGTACAAGACTGTTGCTCATAGAGAACTGAAGTGTCTTGAATCAGAGCACGGAGCTCCCTCCCAAAGTGTGTGCTGACAGTTAAAGGATGCTTAATTATTTATTTGAGTTTCTGAAACTCTTCAGTTCAGCTCCATGTGACTCTTTCCTGAACATATTGTGATCTCTGAATGTGACAAGCAGATGCCTCTCTCTGATGATTGAGCAAACAGTATTTATGAAAGACTTCTTTCTCATGAAATGGCAGAGACATCCTGCAGGCTGTGCTGCTCCTCTCCTGCTATTTGTGAGTCTCCACACAAATAATTGCTGGGAGGCTGCATCAGTGACAGAGGATGGAAACCAAGGCACAAGGCAGTGCTAGGAAATGGAGCAATAAGTAAAAGAAGGAATGGAGCAATAAGAAAGAAAGAATACCCTGTAAGAGTTTTTTTCTTATTTTCAAAAACTTTAGTACAGGTGCTGTGGTGTCTTTCTCTGTGCAGGGTTGTGGCCTTGCTGTTGGGATTGCCTGTGTGTGTCAGCCATGTGATGGGGCTGCAGCTGTGCAGCCTCTCCCCCTCCTTCCTCCCTCAGGTCGGGGCTGTGGCTGACATTGGAGCACTATCACTGAAAAACCAAATTGGTATTTATACCTCAGCATTTTCTAATCAGAGAGAGAGTTATGTGGTGAGATAGTCAGTGTTCTACACACGTTATCTTGAATATGAACTGCTTTTCCTGTGAATCACATGCTGCAGTGAGGGAAATAAAGCTCAAGGGCAAATATTTAGAATACCTGCATCTTTATTTTTATTCAAGAAGACTAAGAAGAGCAACTTCAAGTTTTTTACAAAGTGAGAGAAGAATCGGTCTGTGTAACTAAAGTGAATGTTTCATTAGGGTGTAACAACACCATTGTCATGAAAAGTTTAGGCTTTAGGGTCCTAGCATATTCTCATCTTCCTCTGCTGTGATTATGTAGATAAACTTAAAGACCCAGTAGGATATTTACTGCAATAGGACTCTTGTGTTAAATCATGTTTGGCAACCATGAACATACTGTGTGATTTTTACCAGCTTCCCACTTCCTCAAAATTAGCTGTGCTAGTAAATGTAACTCAGTGTATTCCTGTGAAGCAATTTTTGTTTGTATTGTCCAGTCTGCTGCATTCAAAAAGCTTTAGTAGTGCCTACTCATTCCTTCTGACCAATGAATATGTAGGAATGGCAGTATTTCTCTTTTTAAAGAGCGTTAAAGATTCATTACCACTCTGTTAACTTTCATATATTTTTGTGTGTTCATGTTGTTTGTGTAATTTGAATTAAGAGAAGTTTCTTCTGTATTTTTCAGGTTCAAGCCATTTTTTCCATTTCAAGTATTGCCATCTGAGGAATATGAAGATCGAGATTTCTGTATACAGGATTTTCTATTGACAGAAGGTCGACTGAAAGTCACATTAATTGAATGTACAAGGTATATTTTTGTGCACTTTTGCTCATTCTTGACTAAGCAAGGACCTGTGTTTCCTCAGTTTGTAGTAATTATAGCTGTAGGCCAGTTCTGATTCACAAAGTGGCAGCTTTGGTGTTGTGATTGCATTCTCATCAAGAAATAAGTACATTTCTTAATGTAAAAATGAACAAATGGAAGTTGCAGTTACCTTGAGGGACTCCTGTTTTAAGTGGGTGCAAGCCTGTGCCTTTCTGAGGTTTGCCTGCTTACAAGCCAATCTGTGCCTCCTCTTGTTTGCTTTTCTGCCACACCAAATTATGAGTCTCTTTCCAGGACAGTATAAATATTGTAATTATATTACTATATTATGTAAACAAAAGGAAATAATTGTTTCACTCAGTTTTACTTAGATAAATACAAATCACTTTTATAAGGCATTATTTTTGTCTTGAACAAAATAATGGAAAGAAAAAAAAGTCTATTTCCTTTATTCTCTTCAAAGCTGGAGGAAAGGTGTGTGGGCTCTTGGTTTGTTGGGGTTCTTTTTGTCAGGCCTCTTGGTTTATGTTAGATCTTATCTAAGTAGTGCTGAGGCTTTGATCTAGTCCTGTGCAGTTCTGCTCGTTATGAACTGAACTGCTTTGCAGCAAGACTCCTTTTTTAACCTGTTCTTTTCATTGCTTGTATTGCTGTGTCACCTCCTCTTTGCACCTTTCTGTAGCATTGTACAATCATTTGAGCTGTATTTGCTGTACTGATGTGGTTTATCAGTGCTGTGGATTTCCTGAAGATATTCTTCTGCTTCTCAGGGTTATGTGATGGCAGCAGTGGCTATATTTTTGTGTTAAAATTCCTTCTTACCTGTGTCCCTATCTTTGTGATGCTTTCTGTGGGTGATCCAAGGATACTAAATGACTGTCTGCATTCCTTGGCCACCAGGAGCATTTCCCCTTTGACTGTACTGAGTAAGGGACCTCTGATCTCTCTTCATAGCAATTCTCCAATTTCAGACCAGTTTTTATCATGAGGGCCAAAATGCCCACCTTGTCCTGTGTGCAGTTGTTCTTGGTTTCAAAAGTAATCTTTTAAATGTTGTCTTTCCTGGATCTGAAACACTGTGCAGCATCAGCTCTTGAGTTTCTTTGCACTGAGAAGGCAGATTGTTCAGTCTGACATCATCATCTGACCTCTCAGCTGTCACAGATGCTTATCAGATGGCTGGGAGAGGATGCAGTTGCTGATTTGTCAGGTGTGACATAATCCAAATGTTTTATGTAGCTTGGAATTTCTCAACACACACTTGAAAATCATCTCAACAGACACTTCTCAGCCGAGATGTCTGACTGCTGGATCCACAGTAATTCCTCAGATCTTCCAGTTGTCCCATTCTTTTCTGAACTAAACAGCTACAACTGCTGTCCATAGAGTCCCTCAGTGAGCAAATGCTCTTGCTTTGCCTCTGAAGAGACTGATGAGGTAGAAAGAGAAACAGAGAATTTTGGTAGTGAAAGAAGAATATATACAATATATACAAAAGTAACAGTGATCAAATTTCCCTTTTCCAGCAGCTCTCTGTGAGCAGTGTGGAGGTTGGCTGGGCCATTCCCAGTGCAGCACTGTCTGCTGACATCCAGGGCTTCTGCACTTGTATCTGCCACAGGGACCTGAACATTTTTCATTCTTTCATTCCCATTCCAGAATGAAAGATTGCTCTGATTTCTGTGTGGTTTTCAGTTTCGCTCAGTGCCCCAGAAGGTTTTATATTTTCTCAGTACAGTAGCTCATCTCTGACTTCTGTACAGAATTTGGAGTACAATTCTTCTGTCTGGCCAGGTAGTAGAGTTCTGCTGCTTCTCCTGTTTAAGTCTGGACATCAGTGGTGAAACTGTAGTGCTAAAATGTTTAGCAAATTTCTTCTATGCTTTAAATGGCTTGTTCATTTAAATTATACTCTTCACATGACCAAATACTTGAACTTTTTGCACTTCTTTTCTAATTGCAGGCTTGACCATAGCAATTTCCTGCTGTCATGCTGTTGAAAGAAAAATTAAATTTACACATAAATTAATGAAACAATGAGAACTTTGGTGTAAAGAAATAATAAGGAATATGTCTCACAAATCTTCATCTGACCTGTACAAAAAGCTTCAGTTTTCAGCAAGTGGGATGCTCTCAAAGAATTTAATTGTTGCAAAAATGCTGTTATCTGTCATTATCTTAAAACTTTCAAGAAAAAGGGAAAAACAAAGCAACATTCTGTTACATTTGGGGTTGTTTCTTTTCCTAGAGACACTGAAGAAAGTAACAAAGCTCATAAACTCTGATTATATTATGCAAGTGCATAAACTTTTCAATATGTAGGATATAGATATCTCTTTAAATTATTGTTGCTCTTCTTAAAAATAAAACAAAAGTCCTTTATGGAAAAAATGCCAGTTGAACACTTTATTTAAAAACAAACTGAAAGGTAAGGAAAACACTCTAAGGAAAAAAAAAGTCAACTCAAAGAAACCTCTTAGCTAAAAATTCTGTTATATTTTATGTTTTTGGAGTTCTTCCACTAGAGGGTGGCAGTGTCTTTCCTTTGGTGTAAGGCTGTGCCTTTGGAACCTGTTCTGTCTGGACTTCTGTGTGTACACACTGGTAATAACAGTGTATAAATGAAGAATAGGGAGTTTAATGTGATATCTGGGATATATGTAATGGTTTTACAGTTCTTACCTTAGGCTTTTCTATTTCAGGTTACTGATGTTTGGATCCTATGAAAGAGAAACAAATGTTCATTGCACAATGGAGCTGAGCAGTAACGTTTGGGAAGAAAAATCAAGAAGTTCTATTAAAACGGTAAAAAAAAGGGTGTCATCTTTGCATATTTCAGTTTGTCTTATGCTCTTGATACATTGTCTAGAAAATATGTCTTTAGGCAATCAAATAGGTGATATAACAGAAAAAAACCAAACCCAAAACATAGCAGAGCAATTATTTGCTTTTTAGTCCACTGTCAAATTACCATGTATGGATAACATCATGGTCAGTTATCACAACTGTGCTTGAAACTGTACCTGGTTTGAATGCAGCTCTCCAGCTTCATTAAAACAAATAGTGGAAAATATGCATTTTAAAGTCCTGTTATACTTGGTGAGGCAGTGCTTAGAAAGCAGTGAGTAAGACTCATCTGTCTTTGCCTGGCCAGTATTGTGAGGCAGTGTTTTACTAATTATTCCACTTGCTAACAGGAGTTTAGAAGCATACAGCCTACAGATTGCCTGCCTTTTTTGTCTGATGGTGAGAATGACCTTTTTTATTTCCTCAAAGAAGAGGTGTGATGTATGAAGGAGGCTTTCAGGTTTACATTAGAGGGACATTGTGTTAGTAATCAAATTGAATTGGGCTTGTGCTGAGCAATAAATAACGTGCTTATTGAAGAAAAAACCCTGAAGCTTTAAAAACACTTCATGTTAACAGTTGGTTTCATGTAAAGAAATCACTGGAACAGAAATCCCTGTCCTGCATTCTGCCCTCTGCTGTCCAAGTGCAGCCAGTTTAATCATGTACCTTTGTTCCATGTGACTGAAGATGTGCTTGGAGATCAGCATCATTTTCCACTGGAGCAGCAAGAATCCAGAATTTCACCATCTCCTTCAGTTTTCCACCATTAAATTCCACTTTGCATTGGTTCCAAAATCTAACAAATGCTATGATACTTGTTTCCAGCTTCCTGCATATTATGTTTTGCCAAAAAGGGTGTTTGGCTGAGCAACAGCTGTGTATGAAAATACAGATCTGCAGGGTTGATGCTCTGTCAGTGAAGGTGGCAATGCATTGATTTACCAATACACTCCTCTGGACAAATGAGTGTGTGATTATTTTTAGATGTTGAGTAGCAGTGTTAGAACACATTCTTTTACACTGTTAACAGCAGAAGAGGAAAGGAAAACTGCTCAGCAGACACTGTGGCACCGATGTGCTTGTGACAGCAGATGGCAGTAGGAGTAAATAAGTGAGGGTGGAATGGCTTCTTGTTAAAACTATGGAAAAGTACTCAGGGAGAGACTCAAACAAAGAGACCCTCACTCATCTTCTGTGTCAGCATCTAGAGTGAAATGGCAGTTTTTAAAAATGTCTGAAGTTTTTGGAAATTGGCCCACAATGTACAGGAGGGTTTTCTGTGCATCTCAGTACAGTCCTTCATTAAGTGTGTTCAAACACTGCCAGGCAGCAGAGAATCCTTGGTTTGTGTTGCTGCATCTTGAGCTCAGCAGGCACT
Organism: Notiomystis cincta; assembly: GCA_013398075.1. Lineage (NCBI taxonomy): Eukaryota > Metazoa > Chordata > Aves > Passeriformes > Notiomystidae > Notiomystis > Notiomystis cincta. The sequence continues at coordinate 96,183 of VZRX01000043.1, forward strand.
GGGAATTCACTGTGCTCAACCACCTTGAACTTGAGGCCACTGGAATGGTGGCCTGGTTTAAAGATCCTGCTTTTGAAAGTCTGTAGTGAAATCATGGAAATCTCTTTTCCTTAGAAAATCAGGTTAAATTTGCAAGCTAAGCTACAAAGTGTTAGGGCATCTCACTGAGTGGTAAGAGTATTTTCAAAGATCCTCAACAAAATAGAAAGTGTTGCTGACACATTTAGCACTGGAACTTAATTGGTGTTTTCAGATATATTAACTGTGTGAGTAGTTAAATAGTAAATTATAATGAATTGTGATATTTTTCCAAACTTTTTGTTATTATTAGCCCTAATGCAATATTAACCACGAGGCAGCTGATGGCAATACTTAATATCTTTCTACTATTAAATCTTTATTTTAATGTTCACATGTGAAATACTTGAGATGAAGTTAGAATGAATGACAACAATAACAATAATACAAAGGAGAAATGGCAGACAAAGTTGAAGTGAGAAGTTGAAAGATATATTCTGGTTTAACAGGGTCTAATTTATACAAGCTTCAGAAAGGTATGACAATACATCTCTGATTCAGACTATGTTCTGCAATGTTCCTGAGGAAAATTCTCATAACTTTCTATACTTCCTGACATTTTCATTCTTTTTATTGTGTTAGTAGTCGTGATAAAAGATTAGACAGGTTTAATACTTTGTAATGAATTTTGGCAAGACATTAATCTGATCTCAGAATTTATGGACCATTAGATGTCACAATTGATTTGGAAAGAAAGGTGCTGTGTTATTGAATATATCTGGAGCATTATTGAAGTGTCTGTTGCAATACAAAGGTGTCTCAAGCTTATGTTTGTCAAATCTGAAACAGCAGTAAGACTTCAGAAAGGTGATTTGGCACATTCCCATGTAAACATCCTTAAATACCTTAATTAATAGTACATGCTGCTGGAATTAACATTAATCAGTGCATTGCTATGTAAAAATTATGTATGGCTAGGAGGCAGTAAATAGCTTTAGCAGCACTGGATTACTAGACAGGTGTTCCATGGTTAAATAATTAGGTATCTCTAAATAATGAGCTACATGCTTGTAGATATGATGTGGAGGCTGTATCATAAATGTGGATGGTTATGTCCACTGAACTGTCAGTCAGCAGTACCAGGTTGATTTCTACAAACAGAAAGAATTGTTCTTTTTTCCCCTGGAGCACATCTGTTCAGAGTGAACCCTGGGCCTTCTTACCCTTGGTGAGACTCGTGCTGTGGCTTTACCAGTGCCAGCACTTCCTGAACAGTGTTGTGAAAGAACTGCATGATTTTTCAGCAGAAATCCAAGTTTCTTTATGTGTAAGAGGAAAGTATGATCTGCCTTCTTAGAACTGGCAGAAGAATGGGCATGGAGAGGAACTTAAATTAGGAGCAGCAGAGACCCGAGGTAGCTTTGTAAGTACCCTGTGCATTGGCTGCAGTGCCTCGAGGGCTCTGGGGAGGCTCCTGCTTTCCCCTGGATCCACCTCTGGAGAGAGGAGTGACCTCAAAAGTGTAATTGTATTGAAATGAAAATCCTGTTTCTTCTGAACTGCTCTGCAAATCTTTGTAGTCATGTTTCTTTTATCTACACACTGATTTTTATGATAAAGTAGTTTTCTAGAAATTGTAGGAACTATTGCAAGGAGATTGGTGTCTTCTGATACTCTCACTCAGAAAGCATGTATAAAGTGTAAATGGTTTGTGCTTTTTATTGGCTGTAAGAATCAATAGTAATGAGGAGAGGTTCTCATGTATCTATTCCAAGTTTTCTCTTAAAGTCTATTTTATAGAAATTCAGGAGCACAAGAGAACCATTATTGGTCATGAAATAAGTTAGATAACCCAAGAAAAATATGAGGGAACACCTTTAAACTCTGGTGTTAACTATGTTGTCTGAGGTGGTACTGTAAGCACAGCCATAGGTTCATATTTCTCCACAGTTTCTGTTTTCTACAGGTAGTAAGTATTGGGGCTTTTTTATTGTTGGTAAAGTTTTTCATTATGATTTTTTTTAAAATCCCTTCTGTAAATATTAACTTTAGCAATACTCACACTGCATTTCATATTCTGCAAAGTCAAAATTTCCATCTGAAATGCCACATCTGGTAGCCCACAGGGTTCACTCTTGCAGCAGTTGTCTCAGGAGCTCATAAATACCTTCTGAAGTAACCTAATAACAGAAAGAATTCAGGAATTCAGATAAGCATCCCAGTGTTTTTTTTATGAATACTGCTTGGTGTTTTCTCCACTTCATTGTGGTCAGCACTGGAGTCACTCAAGGGAAAGACCTGTAACACCATTTCTCAATCTTGCACTTTGAATTTGTTCATGTGTATACATAGAGATATATAGGCCATGATCTCCAGGCTGCTTGGTACCTGTTTATTAAAAAAAAAAAACAAACTCAGCTTTTCATAAAACTAAATTTCCTTTATCAGGGATTAAGGGAAACTTCAAGGTATTCCAGTACCATAACATATGAATTTAAAGTGAAAAATAATGTAAATCAAATCCAGCACCTTCTGAAATGAGTTGCCTGAAGGTACTAAACTATAATGTCAAAATTTAAAGCAACTGTGAAATGTTAATTTGTAAATACATGGAGTTAAATGCCTCACAGCTGGCATTTCACTGTGCTTATTTAACAGCCTGCCATTTCAGCATTTAATCCTATCAAAAGAAAGGAGGAGGATTAAAGCAAGAAAAGCTTTTTGAAAATGTCACTTTTTATGAAAATTCATGATCTTGTAAAACTTGGTAATATTTGTAAATACAATGGGGAATAGTTCTGAGATTTGTGCCTTACATAATATTCTGTAATCTGTCTTTCAAATAAACTTGAAGGCCATCAGGATTTTTTCAGTCTCATCCTAAACATTTAAGCTTTTTGACTTGGGGCTTCAGAAAGCTTTACTGTGATTTAAGGAACAGCCTTCTGTGAAAATGCACTGTAGTTCTTTATTGCTTAGGGACTGTTGAATATGGACATTAAAAAAACCCCACCCAAACCCCACTGACAGAGGGGTTTATTTCAGTGCATATTCAGGTAGTTCTTTAGAACCCAAAGTCATCACTCTAGTCACAGTCTGGCCTGGTACTTCTTACCTGCTCATCAGAAGCTGTCCTGCACTGCATCCCTGGGCATGAACACCCTCCTGGGGGCAGGCAGAAACTGGAGCTTGCTCCACTCTGGCATTTGGCAGCAGACAGTACTAAATGCATCATGGGCATCCAAGTCTGGAGCTTCCCTCCCCTGCACCTTTTTCTCTCCCTATGTCCAAATTTAACATTGTGATTTTCCCTGGAGTGCTGCAGACATTGACTGCCTGCAATGAATCTGACTTACTGAGTCTCAAATTTAAAAGAGTAGATGAAAAGTTTAATGGATAAAATAACTTGAGTGAGAGGAATCTGTGCTGTGCAGTGCTTAGTGCTCTCTCTCTGTTCTTGCACTTCCCCATCCCCAGCTCTTACTTTGAGAGCTGCCAACAAGACTAATTCATGGTACTTGGATTTAGGAGTTCTGCAACCAGATACTTGTATAGTGAAATGAGTTTGATTTGAAGCCACTTAATTCCAGTTGAAATCTCCATTAGATTTTGTGGCCAAGTTGTATTGCAGATGCCATTGGTGATGCTGTCTATCCAGTTGAGGTCTTCCAAGGTGATGTTTGGCAAGGTGCTGAACTCTGAATCCATGGCGGTGACCTCCTGATTCACCACAGAGTCGTGGAGGAGGCGCGAGCCTTTGAGCTGGTTATGTTGGGTGAACTGCCTGTAGTAAGACTGTTCTGGGATAAGTTACATGAAACTTCAGGCTTACTCAGGATTAGTTCTGTTCTTTTAGTACTTTTCACAGAGCTGATATGAAAAGAAACTCATTTTTGCTGTGTTTTTATGCATATAATAGCCAACCTGCAGCACAATTCTATGTATTACCTTTAAGTTGACTATTTTATCTATCATCCTGATAGTACCCAGTTTGACTGTCATTTGTAAGCTTTTCTTGTCATACTTTTTAATGTACAGGTTCATATTTAAATATATATAATTATTAAGTAAACAGTAAGTTTTACCTTTTCCTTAGAAATGCTTATAAAAGTGAAGACTGTTTCACAGTCTCACTAGATGTGGTGCTGGTGACTTTTTTTTTTCCTATTCTTGTCACCTGTTCTGCAACATGTCCAAATACTGAATGCAGTAAAGAGTTTTAAGTAGGCTTTACAGCAGCTGTCTTGCTCATTTGCAAAGAAATTGATTTACAGTGATAACTGATCTTGCTAAATAAATAGATGGCTGATGCATGAAAGGTAACTTCGTTTGTAGAAACAGTATGGCTTATTGTAAGAGATAAGTGTTTTATTGACCAGAGTACACAGAGTGGTTTCTGGGTAATTCAGTATTTCTGGAAGGACTTTTTAAATTATTTTGTTATGTTGTACTGCAAAGTTGCATGGCCAGATGAGCTGGCAGCTTGGGTTGAGGCTGCCTCACATGGCTGAAGTAGAAGGGGAGGGACTTAGTTAAACACAGATATCCAGAGCCACCTTTGGGAAAACAAGCTGGTTCTATTCTCATTGGTTTGTAGTTTGTTTTCCTCTTCAGCCTTCCAGTTTACTTTTAAAATATATTTTCTCTGATAACCTAATAATAGTTAACCTCTGCCTAATATAGGTTTTATATTTTCAGATTTAGAGTGGAATCTGTTCTTACTAAGGAGGTGGTAACTGGATTTGAGCTAATTTACTCATCTGTATGGATTTTAGTGATGTTGCAATGTTTTCCTACCAAATCAGGACCTCATCAAGTTGGGCATGCTGACAGCTGTTTTCCTTCCACTGGTGAACAGTTGTGTCTCCCAAAATAATGAAGAAAGGGAGTCTATGCTTGAATGTGTAATTACTGAACAGAAATGTTTTCCAGAGAGAAAGCCTGGGAGTGGGGTAAAAACTTGTGGAAAAGAGGCCTGCAGCTGTGAGTAAAAATACTTGTTAAGAAAATAGCAAGGTACTGGCACTTGGTGCTCACAAACTCTCCTAAAACCAGTCATCTTCCAAAATCTGTGTGAGATATGTGCAGGTTTGACACATGGCAGGGTTGTTCTGTTCTGACTCTGGGTTGCTCAGTGGTAACTTGTCTGAGTGCTGCTGCCACAAGCAGTTCATCATCTGGAAGTTCTTCTTGCAGCTAAGGAAAATTACATTTCTGCAGATTGTCAAAGGATGGGCAAGTGCTTATAGTTGTCACAGAACAGCTGATGTTTCACTTCTGCCCTTCAGGAATCTGATATTGTCCTTGCTTCCATGTATAAACATCTCACCTGTTTATGGACTTTGGAGTGAATTAATAACTACTGAGAAGACCATGCAAGAAATCTCAGCTGCTTGGTTCTGATTCCTCTTTTTACATTTCTGCTGGCTAAATTCACAATTACATTAGCTTAAACAAAAGCATCCAGAGACTGGATATCAGGAAGAAATGTGGAATGGAGATTTCTTAAAATATCCTTAATTAATAACTATAAAATAACTATTAATATTAATTATTTAATGAATAAACCTACTATTCTTTAATGTAGGTATCTGATGCCCTTCAGTAGAATGGAAATGAATTTTCATTCACTACAAATAGTTAGTTGATGTCTAGTAATTTTAAATGTTGTGGTTCAAGTGTCAAAATACAGACATAAAATTTACTGAGTGACTGCAAAGAAAGCCTTTAATTTTGTGGGAGGAATTCCTTATTCTGAGTACACTCTAATATATTGTAACTATAAGTCAAATGGTTTAAGCAGTTCAGGTTCTTGGACTCAGGGTGATGCAGTGTTATTACATATGTCAAATCTTGCCTTCCTAGAATGTAATTATTTACCTGAACATTATCTCAAATTGACTATTTATCTTTCTTTCTTTGTCCCTCTTCAGTCACAAGCTGAGCCAGAAATTAGGTGCTTGTCTCAGTGTTGCAAGTCTCCCCTAGGTGTGGTGGAGCTACATGGAGGCCACAAAGAGTGAATGAGGAGAGTGTTTGGTGTATTTATGTTGTTGTTATAATTTTCACTGGTTACTGCATTACCAGGTCCTGTGGCTGTTCTATGTCTGTGGAATAGCAGGAGTGAAATCTCACTTTGTAGGCAAAAGTGAGAATTATTATCAGTGCAAGATAAGTGATTCTTAATGGTGACCAAGCATCTTAAAAACAGTTTCCATAATTTTAAAAAATGTATATGCAAAAATTTCACCAGGCAAGTTGCAGTGCATGTTCTCCCAGAGCCCTGTAATGACAGCAGAGAGCAATAGGAGAATAATGTGAGTGGGCAGCGCAGCAATTGCCCTGGAACAGCCTTGGGGATCAAACCTGGAATTGCCAATTCCCGTCATACAAACGAAATGACTAAAAGGTCACCTGGTGTATTAAGGGTAGAGGCAGCAGTGATGCTCTGCAAAGGCCACCTGCAGATCAGCAGTGATCAGTAGTAAATCATCATTAGAAAATGGAGCATTTCCCTTAGTGCAATCTGGTAAAAGACTGTCTCTGTCAGAGTTTGGGTGAGAGAAATAGAATTTATGAACTATGAGTGTCTTCACAGATAGTTTAACCAAAAGTCAGTAAATTCAGATCTATACTTATGTCATCCCTTTCCATTTTTGGATGCTTCGTTTGGAACAAATATCACATCTGTGCACCCTCAGATCCATTTGATGTTAATCAAAGCTATAGATTTTCCTTGGCTGAAGGAAAGAAAAGAAACCTAAATCCTTAGAAACCTGAGGCAGATATGCAGAAATATTTATGTGTTTTGTTGTTGGGAATTTTTAATTATAAAAGCCATCTAAAGGCATATATATTTTAAATATGTATATGCACTTTTTATGTATAAGTTGTGCATATATATATATAACTATGTGCACTTAATAAATATGTATGTATAATGGAAAATATCAGTTGCTCTACTTCAGTTAAATATATATGGAAGTGTGATGGATGACAAGTTGACCATGCATTAAAAATGTGGATACTTGCAAATACAGTAAGTGACCCTTGATAAACTGGAATTGACTCACCTGAAGTTCATCAGTACTTACAGCTCCAGTGATCTGTAACAGAGTCGAGAAATAACAAAGTTGGTGTTTAGAGAAATTGCAGAAATCTATTTCTAGGTTCCACAATAGTTAAATCCCACATCTGTGTGTACATATACATCAGGAATAGTCTGTACAGCAGCTTGTAACTAAAAACAATCACTTTTCATAACAACACAAGCAACATGTGAAGGGAGCGTGGGATTACAGTGTTCAGAACTTCCAATGCAGACAAAGGTGGTTCATCTCCACTGTAAATCTCCCCCTTTCAAACCAGTGATGTCCCCTGGTTTAAATCAAATATGCATTTACAGTAGGATTTCATTGGACTAGTTGAGTGTACAGCAAGTAACTTGCTTAAGTCACAAATTGCTGCTCAGTCACATGGTATTTGTGTGAAATGTGGAGTCCGGTCCTGTTTGAGCTGTATAGTCTGTTCTGGGGACTATGAAACACACCAATGTGGCAATTACTCTGTTTTTGTATTCAAGACTTATGTATAGACTGTAGATCAAGTTCTCCTCTCTATGGGCAGTTTGGAAAGAAAGTTTGGAAAACAGATGTGCCTTTTGCGAGCAAAGAGGACAGGAAGGTGCTCAGGGCCCTGTTAGAGCCAGAACAGCCTTGGGGCCGTGATAAATACCTGCACCAGTTCTGCTGCATAAACTGAGAGCAGAGGAAGTAGGACAAGAATACCACTACCAGCAAAGTCAGCTCAGGGGAGTAGAGTAGCTGTGAATATTTGGCTAGTGTGGAATCTTTAAAGTGCCCAATAAATGTATGTTATTTACAGGTTCAAGAAACTCCCAGGAAATACATGGTTGTACTATCAGAAACATTGAGCAGCTGGCTTCAGCAGAAAAACTGGCTTGATTTCAAACATTTCTTTCTATATAGTCCAAAACAAGATTAAAATGGTATTTGGACAAGTTATCTGTTTGGTTACTAGAGTCCAGTCAGTGATTTAGAATGGAAAGGACCTCAGGAAGTAATCTGGTCCCAGCTCCAACCAGATCAAGGCCAAGCTGGCTCAGACCCTCTTCCTGAGCACATCCAGGCAGTGCTTGTTGATAAAAAAGTCTTTTTTTTCTTCAAATTGTATTTTCCCTTTTGCTATGTGTGACAGACTATACTGTTACACGAGGAGGGGAGGGCAGCAGAGCTATCTGAACTGATTTTGACTAGTTAAATAAAAATAATTCACAAAAAGACTAATTTAGTCTTCAGTCTAGCCTAAGAATGTATCTGTAGGGATGCTTTCAAACTGAATAAACTTTCTTTGTGTAGCAGGCAGTCCAGGCTGCAGGCAATTTTAGCCTAAAAATTCTTAATTAAATTGCACCAAGATTACAACTGAGGTACAGACCTGAAGAGAGAAAGTGGTATTAAACTTCTTCATTTTGGCTACAATGGGTGTTTAGGCAAAACATGGGAATATCTATAATGGATTTTTATTCCTTGCAAAAAAAATTTGGAAAAAGAATTGAATTTTTTAAACAAGGTTTTTGCCAAGCTTGATAAATGTTTGTATTTCCACTGGAGTTCTTGAAGCTTTAGCTATTGGAAGAGAACATGAAAACATCAAGTATTCTAAAAATGTGTGTAATAACTCGGAGCAAACTTTTGGCTGCTGTTGTGAGCAGAGGCATTCAGATTCTTGTCAACTGATGTGTAGAAGTGCATGAGGGACCAAAAGTCTTGGTTGCATATGATTGAGATAAGCAAGAGTTGTAATTAATTCCTGAGTTTTAAAAATAGCTGCTGGAGGAACAGATTTTATGACAGGTCATTAAAGCAATATTCCCTCATACCTAATAATTATAATGAAAATAAATGAGATTTACCAGAAAATTAAGAACTCGATTCTCTCTAAGAAGAAAAAAATTACTTCTACAGAGATTAGTTTTATTTCTGAATTTGTTTTAACAGATGGAAGTAGTAACCTATAAAGGCACTGGAAATGTGTCCTGGACACAATACACACTTTTCTGCACGTTCAGAAATAATTTAGTGGAGCAAAGGGTTCTTTTTTGATTTTGCCAAATCCTCAACCTGATGTATAACTCTTCAAATGCTGAGGTACATATTTTAAATCTACAATAGAAAAGACTCAAAGAATGCTGCTGTGGCTGCAGGAAGTGTAGGGAAGGGGTGGTGTGTGGGTCTTGACAGATTTTATCCTGGGCCTCTGTTTCAGCAAAGCAGTGGTAGAATGGGAGAGGTACAAGCAAATTCCTTTCTCTTTTTTCTCTTCTGTCTATGTAGAAATAAGTCTTTTACATTGAAGTTTGGCACTCTTTCTTATTTTTTTTATTTTTGCATTTTATTGGGAAGTGTCTTTACCACCAGCTTCTGAAAGAAATTCTTCTTCCTTTAGAAAGTTGGATGTTATTTTTCTTGCTATGTGCTTTCCTGATGACTGGTGTCTAGCAGCTCTACAGATTATTAGGTAAGCTTCAAGTGTTACATATTGACAAATGCAAAGTGCAGGAGTATAAATTTCTACTGTCAATAGAACAGATTGAATTTTTTAATGGAATTTCTCTTGAGGCAGCAGAATAGGAGAGCAGTGGTTAATTTATCATTACTGAAAAGTGAAAATTTTGTAAATAGATCATGAACTTGAAGTGTACAATCAACTTTTTATGTATCTATAGGTATCATGCATTTCTACATAGGATTTATTAAGGAAGGAATAGCAGCTGAGAATGCTGAGTGAGCAGGCAGCCAGTAACTATCAGTTGGTCACAAATACTTTAAAGCAATGCCTTCTGTAAGAGAGAGAGTGTGGCTGAAATGCAAAATGTGCACGAGTGCAGTGAAGAAGCTTTCTTTGAGTTTCTATTACTTTACCTCTTCCCCAGCATATGTTTAGTTCCATTTAGTTCCATGTTGTAATTTATCTTGAATATTGTTTAATGTGACTGTTGGCTAAGGGTCTTATCTAGTGTCAAGATTTATTTTTAATTGGCTATTGTTAGTAGTGCAATTTTTTATTTAACAATTTCAGAAAATCATATTTAACCACACTACACTGAGGTGGTTGTGTCACCTGAGTGAGTGTCACTGAAATCTGGAGGCATAACTTTGGTATTCTTTTCAAAGTGTCTCATTGCTCATTGGAAAAGTCTCATCTTTGTGCTAATTTAGCTGTCTCCTTTTTTGATACCTCTTAGTGTCTGTTTGTCTGTATAATGTGGTTTGGTTTTTTTTGTTTTTTGAAGAAAGCACAGTTATTTGTAGAGTTTGAATTTCTCTTGGAAAAAAATGCATTGACCCAGGCAGAGACTTAAACCAAGAAGGTGGGATAGCTTGGCTCTAGTCCTCGTTAGTCTCCTCGGCCCTGTGTCCTCAGAGCTTTGCTATTTGCATGAGGTTTTTTAAGTTGTATTTATTTCTCAGGCATTGTATGGTGTTGACTAATTCTTTGTTCAATTTTCAATTAAATGAGTGAGTTGTGAATTCTTTGGGGAAGGTACTTGGCCACAGTCCCAAGCAAGCTGGGGTTCTGGTGGCGGAGGAGAGAAGGGGGAAAGGGAAATGAAAAGATGTTGGGTTATGAAACCTGATGAGCCCCAGTGAAAAGCTCTGGATTTCTGTAGGGTGAGGGGGCTGTCAGGTCCCTCCACAGCAGGGACACCCCCAGCAGGAGGGTCCTGCTGCCTTGGGACCACCCTGTCCCTCCCCACTCACCTCTGGGCACGGGTGGATCTTGCCCCTATTGCCACTTGTCCCCATCAGGGCTGTGGTTGCCCCTGTGAGCACAGCTCTGCAGCTGCCCTGGAGAAGACCTGTAAAAACAGCTAATATTCTCCATGGTAGCAAGCACTTTACTCTCTGTGTAATAAAACCGTAGCTCTTTCAAAAATTATTAACAACTCATTAGCTGATGTTGCCGTTATATTCAGATTATGATCCTGGCGTGCCATTTCTAACCTTGGGCTGCTTTCTATGCAAAATACTGTTTCAACTTCGAAATGTGTCCTTGTATGAAAATGGCAAAAATTCAGTGATGCTTCAGCTGAAAGCATCTAAATTACAGTTAATTTTGATGTTTGTCTGGCTTAATAGTGTAAGTTTACCTGAGGTTTAATTACTTAGCAATGCTCTTGATCAAATGGTATGAAAGGATGTAAGTCACAGGCTGGTTTTGTGGACTTCAGGAGTTCATGAAGAAGGGCAAGCTGTGCATGATGAACACACATGTTTTGTCATGATTTTCTTTTGGCAGAACTCCAAAGTAAAAAAATAAAGCATTGATAGTTTTGTTTTCTAAGCTCCCAAGTTGTCTTTTTTTTTTCTTTTTTTCATGCGAAAAAGGCAATTCTATTCTTAATATATTGTAATATATTGGAGGTCTCTACTGAAATGCAACATTGTACACAAATAATTGAAAAGCTGAGTTTAATCCATTGGCTTCTTGGTAGTTGATGTAAATTAATTAAATTTTATTAATCAGAGGTCATGGGAATGGGAAAATTAGAAGTGTTTTGCCATCATAGTGCAGCCATGGATTTACAAACTGCAGTTTTCCAGTCCAGATCTGGCTTTTTTTTTTTTCCCAATTTCCAGTCTCCTTTCCCTTCCCATCTGTATATATACAGTCTTCTTATCCCTTTTTTTTTCTTTTCACCTAAACTCTGACTGAATATAATTTTTCTGGTAGTTTTTTTTAGTGTGTTGCAGAGATTATAAAAAATATTGAACTCTAGTGAGAGGAAAGTGGCTGTATAATGTTTGGAGCAAGCTGATGATTAAATTTGTAATTTTGTATTCTGGAGCTTTGCTATTGTAAATTTTGTTGGGTTTGCTGTTCTTTTTACTGTGAGGTATTTCATCATTCATCACATTGCACATTCGTTTTTTTTCTATAGAGTCCTAATGTCTTAAGCCTGAAGGTTTTCAAATGAAATATTTTTTAAAATATCACTTTAAAAGAGAAACCTCAGACTTTTGAATACTTAGTAGTGAATGTGCCATTTGTGAAAAATAGCTTTTTTTGGGCTGTTTCACCAAGGCTCTTATGGGGATGATCAAAAAAGTATAGTACCATGGTCTGAACCAAGTATTCAAATTATTTCACAAGTTTTCATCAACTTCTTGGATGCAATTCTCTTTTTTTAAAAAATAATAATAATAAGGGTCATTAAAATGATTAAGTAAGCTGAATTATTCCTACCTTCTTCAGTATTACATTTTTTAAGTTCAATTTATTTCTCAAGCATTGTACAGTATTGACTAATCCTTTGTTCAATTTTCAATTAAATGAGTGAGTTCTGAATTCTTTGGGAGAGGTAATTGGTCACAGTCCCAAGCAAGCTGAGTTTCTGGTGACAGAGCAGAGAAGGGGAAAAGGGAAGTAGAAAGATGTTGCTTTATGAAATCCTATGAGTATTTTTCATATATATTTCACCAACTATCAATAAAATCTGTTGCTAATTTAAAAATAATAGAGCATAAAACCAGAGTATATGAAGTTAGAGTGAGTGCTGAAGTAAAAGAAGTTTTTAAGTTTGACATAATTTCCTATTCATTCTTTCACTTACCTTACAAAAGGGAGATGAGGAAATGGTATATATTACTTCCCTGAGCCAGAAGATACTACAAAAGAAAAGGTCAAAAGGAACAAACTTTTACTTCCACTATGGGTAGTGTTCTGCTCCTCTAGTATTTTTTTTTCTTTTTTACTCCTAATAAGCTCTTTCTGGAAGAATATTTCTTTTTAGCTCTTTTACATGCTTTAGTGTTAGTGGTTTGAGATCTAAAATTGGTTTCTGGAGAAGATGTAGTCACACAAATGATTTTCTTGTCATTCAGATAGCTGACTATAGGGAAAGGAAATTCGACTTTTTATTAGGCTGTTACGGTCCTGTTGATTGTGTGGAGAGAAAGCTGCACACAAAGATCCCTTCTATGAAAAGTTCAGATGTTTGGATTTTCATGCAGCACTTTTAGAAGCTCGGTTGCAAAGCTGGCTGGTATGTTGATTCCGATTTACAGCTCACAGTCTATTTCTAAATCATTCTTTGGATCTATTGGGAATTGATCTTTATGTGTATAAAAAAATACTCTGGATTATTTTTCAAGTGCAGAGGAGATAGAGCTGGGTATTGATTTTGCAAAGTGAGTTTTCAGTATTTGACTGAGTTGATGTAAAGATATTTTCAGTTTAATAGTTGTGGCAATTTTTGTAAGTGATGGCCGGTAACACAATGAAAATCTGGTTTCTAGGTGTGCTGTTGTCTTGGTGCTACTAATTAGATGTGACATGGAGCTGCTGTTTCACTGCCTGCCAGCAACTTGTGCCCTATAACCATAAATAAATTGATTTGATGTGATGTGTTCAACAAAATAACCAGAAATAGATGTATGGTCATGGAAATCTTTACTGGTTGTATAGTTGTGTGTTTATACTGCAGTGTTTTGTCCAGAGTTTAATTGAAAACAACTCAATGTGGTTTGGCTGCCTTTCTAGGTACAGAAAGATTATTATATACAAAACCTTGGCCTTCTTGCAGCAATTATTTGGAATAAGTTAAATATAAATCCTCATTTCTTCTGGCCATGGTAATGTAGAATTTAAGAAGAAAACTGTTGGTCTGCTTTTACTGGGCAAAGGATGGGACTGGGGCTTGTGTGCAACAGGAACTTCATTTTGATACAGATGGGTCTTTAATCTCTGAAGAGCTGCTGGGATCACGAATGATTTTACTACATTTGCTTCGGTTCCTTTGGGCTTAGCTAGTTGGGTGGGAATGTGGGAGTCTGAACACTCAGTGGGTCACACAGGATATTGTTCAGGCTCGTGCTTTGCTTTAATGGCCATGTAGCCATTAGTGTTGATGAGAAATGTACCAGTTGCCAGGAAAATAGTGTGTTTATGCAGTGCAGAAATTACAAACTGTTCTCTTAAGTTCTATGATATTTCAAATTGTGTGATCGTGGAGGTTCTAGGTGCATGTGAGGTCCCTGATGCTTTGGCTTTGTGTTATTGATAAGAGTGTAATTTATATTACATGCAGTTGTAATGCTTTGTTGGTGAGAGTGTAGCTTTTCTGTCAGAAAAGTAACTTCTAAGCCCCTTAAAATGTGACTTTAAAGCCCATTATTAAATGTAAGAATTGCTACTTTCTAGTGCATTTAATTATATTGTATATCTTATTTCCATGGAGACTAGCATCTGTGATGCATATTAATGTAATTGCAGTGGATAATAACTTTTCATATTTTTAGTTTTGATGGCAATATCCATCTCAGTATTCAGGTAGTTAATGCTGCTGGGTCTGGTAGTCAGAATTCTCAAGCAGTTTCTCTGTGTGGAGAAAACTCTTCATTATGTCTATTATTTCCATTTTAAAGAACTTTACCTGATTGTCCAATATTTTGAGTTTATTGCAGGAAGATTAATAGTAGCTGTTTTATCACCACTAATTAGATACTTTCAAGATACATATAAATAATTACTGGTTTAGAGGGTTTACCTTTAATACACTTGAATGCTTTCAATTTTGTTTGAGTTTTTTGTATTTTGGTTTTGGTTTTTTTTTGCTTCCATCTTGGAAATGAACAAACCCCTGGGTTGACCTCTCTCATGATACTCACAGTGCATAAACTCACAGGTTCTCATTAATCTCCTTTATCCATAATTTGCAGTGCAGTGATTCATAACAAGGTAAAGTTTTTATTGGTTTGATGTCACATATGGTATTATTAATGAACTTAGTAACCTTATTTTACCATTTCTTATTACATTACTTTAATATTGCACAAAATATTTATATGATCACCAAGTAATGCTTAAGCAATATTGGAGGAAGCCTTTTTCCTATCAGATTTATATGGTGATATAACATTAGGAAAAAAAAATCAATCTTTTCCATCTTTCCAAGCGAAAGGAAATCATCAAAGTTGGGTTTGATAAAGACTAAAAGGATGTCGGTGAGTAAGAGCACTTAAGAGCTACGTTGGTGTTTGTGCTAAATTGCTCTGCAAAGAAGAGCTCCACCTAAAACTGAAGGCCTGTATTTTACCTGCTTTTGACACTTCAAAGTTAAATGCAGGTTTTCCACTGCCTTGTTTGTCTTTAACTCCTCCATTCAAGTCTTGTAATTGCTGTAAGAATGCCCCAGCAATTCATGATAATTGCTAAACAGTTTGCTTTTTGCATGTCGTGTAACCTGCTTCACCATGCAGTTGGAAGGTGTAATTTTTTAGCAGTAGCTCAGCCAAAGAGTACCTGCAATGTGTCAGAAGTATTTGGGAAAATAAGATACAGCTCCTCATTCTGTTCAGGAACAACCCTGTTCTGGATTTTGCTGATGTCAAATATTTTCAATCCTCATCAGGCAGACATGCAGATGTTTCATTTTCCTACGATGAATTGTCACATTTATTTTCAGAGAAATAGCTCATGATGGTGGAGTCAGACATGTGCATAACATTTGCAGTATTGTGGCCTTAATGAATTGCTATTTTAAATATGGTCTCGGTCCAATATGTAACTCATTTCAGAATGAAATTACCGTCATATTTTGTAACTTGTATTTTCTGGGTTTTACACAAGTTATCCTGTAGAACAGAAAATGAGTCCCACTGGCTTGCTAGTTAAGATGACTAGTAAGAAAATATCAAGACCTTTTTCCATTTGTACGCTTCTTTCTAAAGGTAAAACAAACCAGGGAAAATGCAGTGTTATCTGAGATCCTTGTGCCTCCCTGTGCTCAGGCCACAGTTCACAAGACTGCCAAGGTTAGCAGCAAAAGGTGGAACATCCCACTTCCCTTTTTTCACTGTTTTACAGTCATCAAAAGTCTGGTTTTCCAAATATTCCACAGAACAGCTGGTGGCTGTTCCAGACCTTTGTAGGAAAGCAGAGGCAGAGTCCATCAAGCCTGATGTGTCTTTCTGTGACACATTTGCTGAACAGACTTTTTCATCAATAATGCTGTTTGGGTTTTAAAGAGAAAGTAATTTTGCTAATTAATTTTTAATTAATTTTACCTTTTTCTACATTTTAATTAATTGTGGTGGCTGAAATGTGATGTACCCATTAATTGGATATTCTGTCTCTTAAAAACTGCTGCCAGTATAGCTTGGAAAAAATCCTGTTATGCTTAAAGATAGTTTAAATGGACAAGAACAGATTAAAAATGGTAGAGAGCAGTAAAAATATAAGACACACTCGAAGCAACTGAAGTACTGCACTTTCATATTAATACACCTGAAATAACTGAGCAATAGAAACCTGTCTGTACTAAGATTTAGTGCTGTCTCAACATCAGACTCAGAGTGGGCCAGTTCATCTTGTGCTGACTGATTTGACATCAGAACACAGACCAACAGGTTTAAAGTCAGCATTTACATTTCAAATGTTTTGGTCACTGGAGAACCTAAGAACCAGTTGTTTACTGGCCATTTCCAGATGCCAGTGAATGGAACAAATCTTTTGAAGGCAAAGGTGTTTATGTGTGTGTTTGGGGGAGTTGTTGGTTGCTGCTTTTGGGTTTTACAGCTCTTAGTGAAGGGGAGAAGCAATGGGAAAGTGGAGTGGAGGTCATGTGTGGCATCTGCTGAGTGGGAGAACAGGAACCACAATTTTAAAAAAATAATAACTCTTTTTCTGGAACTGAGTTGTTTTTATAAGTTGAGGTTGTTAAAAGGTCTAGGACTATTAGGATTCCAGTATTTCTTATTTCTTTCTTAACTTCTCTCTGAATGCTTTAATTTCTAAGATTTTAGCTTAAACTGTGCCTTTCAAAATGACCATGGCATTCCTCTGCCCTCAGAACTCCCTTGGAGAAGTCAGTGGCAGTCACACAGACCTGGCAGAGATCCTTGTGATGGTGGATGAACACATGTCAATCCATTGTATTAGAAGTGGATCATTTTATAGAATTCCTTTATAAAGGAATTTTAGTATTCATTCAGTGACACTCAAAAAGCCACCAAAGTGTAGCCAGTCCTATAAAGCTGCTCCAGCTGATAGGGTTTGGAATGCAAATATGTGTCAAAAATGCAGCAATTGCAAAATGGGCAGTGTTGAGTTAAAGGAAACAAGCTGAAGAATTTATTTTCTGATATTGCAAATATTTGTACTAGAAAAATTGTGTGAATATCTCAGGATGATTTTGGGTGTTGGCTGATTCCTTTGTTTTACTGATGAAAATTGTTTTCAGGACAGAATGTGTTGTTCAGAGGTTTTGGAGAGAAAAGTGAACAGTGTGAAAAGTTGACTTTTTTAGGGGATTAAGCAGGTGGATGTCTGCTCAGGACAGCTGTGAGTACAGAAAAACCCTCCTGACTCATGGGGTTTCAGCACAGAGTAAGAGCAGGAGGAAAGCAGAACAGCAGGTTAAGCAAAAAGCAATTGATTAAAACTAAAATTTGAAGTATCAGCCTGGTCCAGAAACTCACTAAGAACACCACAGGGAGCTTTGGGTAGAGGTAAGGAATACTTTAACTATCAAATTAGTAGGACACAACAGAAAGAGAAATTAAGAAAATGTGGTTGAAATTTTATTTTTCTTGGTGATATTTTATTGGTTATGATGATAGTCCATTTTACAGTTAGTAGGTTTTCCAAACTTATTTGGGTTTTACATGTCAAGTTTTTAATAAAAAATAGTTCATCAAATTTCTTCTTTCAGGCAAAATGGGCGCAAGAGTTTCTTTTTGGCAGTTGCTCAGTTATGACTGTAAAAGGAATTATGCAAAAAGAATAATTGGGATTGCTGTTCAACAGGTTTTTTTTTTTTTTTATAAGCAGCAGATAATTTTCTTTAAATTCTTATTGAAAGTCCTAGTCACACATGTATGTATATATTTAAATGTATTAAGAAATTCAGTTATTTTGGAAAAAAACACACACACCTTTCACCCACCATTCTGTATATCAAGAAGAAATACTTATTCATTCAACATATTTGTCTGCTATGTTTTGTAAAGATATTAAAAAATGGTGGGATCAAATCAAAATGTTTGTTGAAATTAACTGAATCAAGGTAAACCTGGGAATGGTGGAAAAATACATTAAAATTTCCACTTGAATGATCCTAAAGATTTGTGTCTCTTTGGTATGGAGGAAGGATCACATAGCAAGGAAGAGTATGTTAATTATTGTCATAGAAGTCTTGATACAAATTGTGAAACAGCAGCAATTTGAGATTGAAGATTTAGATTCAGTTACAGAAAAAATAAAATCAGATTTTTATTCAAGCAGTCTTTTATTAATGATTTGAAAAAATTATTTCAGAAATCACTAAATTAATTTCCAAATTTGTAAATGTGTTTTCTATCATATGTTGGTTTCTTAGAATGGTGTATTGCTTCTAGCTGTGATGTGCACTGATGTTTTTAGTAGCCAGTGTATTATTTCTTTTACATTACATTACATTACATTACCATCAGTGTTTTCCTAATGAGTGATTTGTAATTAATGCTTCTTTCTAGTGGGGAGGAAAATAACTTAAGTCAATTTTCTATGTAGGTTTAATTTGATTGCAGAGATTATTTCCTTCCTTTTCATTGTTTGTCGTACTGAACAGTGTAGTTATTCTGTAAATATTACTACAGCTTTTTATTTTATTTAAATCTTCTGCCAGTGTGTTTCCATGTCTGAACCTGCTAAAGGAAATACTCAGGTTAAATCTGGAGATGGAGACACATCCATACACCTGTGCATGTGTAAGACATAGCAGTGAACAGAGTGTATAACTGATAATCAGGGCATACTTTATTGACTGCTGAGCTATTGAAGCATCCCAAGAACAGAGTTGGCTCTTGAATACTCAGAAAACATTTCTCTGTCTCTGGTTATGGGAGTTTTCTCTGTGCCTGGGAAATGAAAGTGTTTCTGTCATCAGGGGTTTCTTAGTCAAGGTTTACATCAGACCAAGTCTGGGGCTGTCCTGCCCCGTGGACAGAAGGGCTGGAGAAGAGCTTGGAAGAGACTTGTGCTGTGCTGGCACTCTGATTTTAGGCTTCAGGGCTGTGTCATGAGAAGAAAAACATCTCCTTTTCTAAAGCATAGATTGAAATCCTCCCAGAACATTAAAAGAAAATGATTTTTTTTCCTTTGTGTCATGTTCCTAAGGAGCAAATGGTGAGTTTGGTGATACCCATTTCCTTTCACTGCCTCCTCTCCCCTGTAAATAATCTCACAGTCACTTTGCTGAGCAGGTCGTATATAATAACTGCATTCAGTAATAGGGTTGAAAAAAGCAATAATACTAAAGTCAGTGTTTTAAGGATGTTTGCCAAAAACCTTTTTTCAATAATACAAATAACTGAGTCTTCAGAAGAGAAGAAACTGCTTCCCAGTTTTGGACTTTAATGTTTTGGGGGGTTTTGACATGAAATATTCCTTCCTCTGCTCTTGGCGTGTGGGGTTGTCTGGGAGAATGTAATACTTTACAGACATATTCACAGACATTTTCACGTCTTCCTCCTCAGAACACATTAGACCATACCTTGCAAGAATACCTAAGATCCCCTTTGGCAACTCCCATGGTTTGGCAAAAAAAAGTCCTTTTATCTGTAGTACAGCACTGACATGGGTTCAGTTTCTGCTAAATAGTGTGTTATATACCCCTGACAGGGAATAAGAACTATTTGGAAAACAGTATTTTTTTAGTTGATGTAAAGTCAGTAAAATAAGATTTCTTATTTGTGCTTGGATGCTCAAGCTTTTCCTAGCATTTATACAAAAGAATGTGACATGCCTACTAAATTCTAGTAAAGATTTATTATGTTAATGCTTACAAATAGTTCAGCAAATTTAGAATATTAGTTACAGTGTCAAATTAAGCTTTAAAAAAAAAACTATTTTCTTTTTGCTTCCTGAAAATAAGCAGTTTGGCTTAACAGCAAAAGTCTTATGCTCTAATTTTCCTTCTATGGTTTAATTTTGTGACTTTCTGTTTTTGTATGTACGTAATAGTTTTTAAAGTTCAGCTGAACGATGTTGCACTGCTGGTAAGAGATTATCATACATACTTTCCTGGATGTTATAATCTCTGTTTTTTAATGGATGTTATTTATAATGTCTTGTCTTAGAAATTCTGAATGGAAATGCTGTACTAATAGTAACTTAAATTCTACTTATGAGACTACAAGTATTACTGGTGACATTCTTACCTCTGAATCAAATAATAATCTAATTTCATATATACAGTTTTGGAATAAATATTAAATGAGGTGGTGTCAGATTTGTCTGTTGCTTATAAAAGGGATGTTTATCATCCCACTGTATTTGTAAATTATTTCAGACTAATAATTTCATGAAGCATTTGAAGATTAAAATTGCATCATGTTTTGACACCCGTGTAAATATTTGGCCATTAAATGATACTAGCAAGCTATAAACTTTTGATTAATCATTGTGGAGTTCAGTATTGGTATGTTTAAAAAGGTTTGGAGAAATTGGTTTTCACTGACATTCAGCTGCTGGGCTTGCAGAACAACACGGCTGAGGCAAGAAAGGCTACGAGACACAAGATAATTTTCTCCTGCATTGTATTTCCAGAGCATACATCCAATATTGAACTGAGGCAGCAGAGGGGCTGTGCTTTGCACTGGCTCATCCACTGGTCCAAATAAACAAACTAAAGCCTGGGCTGTGAAATCAATGCTTATGGACCTCGTCCTGTAAAAGTCAAGCGTTCACAGCTCCACGTCAAAATGTTCTATTAATTTTAAAGTTAATGGGCATTTTTATAATAAAACACTAAGGAAATTTTTTTTTCCTCTCCAGGATAATCATTCCTGTTTTGTTGCATCTTAATCTCAACAAGTATTTAATAAATAGTCTGGGGATTGCTAAATTTTTTTAAAAAAAGGTATATTTTCTAAGCTCTGTGATACAGTTTAGCTCTATTTCAATGTAAATTCATCAAATGTGTGCCCATCACAGACAAAGTACTAACATCTGCTTTGTTGTGCTCCTTATTTAAATAACTACTAAGGTTTGCAGGAACTAGTAAAACAGAACTATTAATTTGATCTAATTAAAATAAACTTAATATGATATAGGTAATTGGTTTAAATGTCCCTTTCTCCTGGGTGCAGCTGTTAGTTTTTCTCCCTTGCAGCAAGGTTTCTTGATAATAAATGTCCTTTCATTATTGGCAATTTTCTTCTAAATTCTGTGTCATTTAGCTGATTTTCATCCTCCTCGGGTTTCGTGTTCCAATAGGTCTTTGGCTCTTCACATTTATTATCAAGTCTTAATTTGAGGGGGAGACAGAGAGGCATAAGGTAGCTGTGCTGGGTGTACAGAGATGTTTGGGTTTGTGAGTGGCCTTGTTGGGGTGGGGGTGTTTGAGAGCTCATAATGATCTTCACCTGCATTCATCTCAGCCTGAGATAGCTTGGTGTTACTTGCAGTTGCCAGAAAGAACAATCAAGGCAACTATTCATCTGGTTTGGGTTGATAAATAAAACCAGTTTACTTCATGAGAAAGCTTGTGAGTGTGCCAAAGTTAATAAAAAGTTGAGATGAACTTTGCTTGTTACGTTCAAAGGCGCTCTCCTTCCAGCAACAGCTTTCCATCAGATACTGCTGCAATGCTGGAAGCCTCCCTGCCATCAGTGAGTCATGCGTGTTGTAATCTGCAGGCCGTGTCCTGCATGGGAGCCAAATGTTCAGAGGTACCTAGGGAGCTTTGGTCCCAGCTGTCCCTCATTTCTTTCATGTGGTCTCTCCCTGGAGGAGGAGGGAAGGGTGAAATGTTGGGGATCACCTCAGGGGTTTCAAGTCTTTGCACTATAGAATATTTTCACTGTTAAGTCATCCACTGTGTAGTTCTGCTCAAAGGAGTCCTTGGATTGAAAGGAAACTCGGGAGCATCAGTCTGCACCGGCAAATGCTTCAAAAAAGAGCTTTTGGTAACTTTTTTTCCTTTTTCTGTCTAATTATGCCCTTTCTCCATATCTGCTCATCATGCACTTGGCCATGATTGTAAGTACCAACTGTGGTTAGAGGTAATTGCTTCCTTTCTTCACAAAGTCAGATGTTGCAACACCAGCTCTTTTCCTCCTGACATTCCCTTTCAGACAAGGCTTGTGAGTTTCTGAAGAAACCTTACCACTTAGGACCACTCTTTGAATGGATGAGAAAATGCCAACTGTAAAAGAAAGGAGCAGGTCTGCCTGAGGTAGCTCCTGTGACAGGGTTGTGATGGCCTCCTTCCTTCAGTAGTTGGGTGTTTTCTGCTCTGCCCAGAGACTGAGTGGACAAGAGTTGTCTCATGTTGCCAGCAAACCCACAGCGATGTCTCTTCTGCTGCCATGCAAAGCTCGCAGGATGCCCATCCTGGATAGGGTGTGACTTTCAGATGTCTTACTAATGAACTCCACTTCTGGGCACTGAGATGCAGAATTAATGTAAGATTTCAGAAGAGACTGTATACAGTCAAAATAGAGGATTCCTTAAAGGAGTATAATTAAATGGCCAGAATAATGTGGTGTTAAAAGGAAAAACGTATTGAGGGGTTTTTGTTGTTGGTTTGGGTTTTTTTTTCTTTCTTTCTTTTTCTTTCACTATTCTAAGCATCCATTTCTTTCCTGGAATTCTCCCACTAAACAGCTTTCTACTTCAGTGCACTAACAAAAATTAGGGGGGAAAGTGGTTATAATTTGTTTTTCAGCCCTTTGTAATTTTCATGTTTGTCAGCATTCCTTAAATGCGACTTACTTCCTGATCTTCATTATGATAGTTCCTCTTCTATTCAAACACAACAATTTGGAAATATTTTTTCAAGCTTCATCACTTAGAGCAAGACTTAAAAAGGAACCATCATAGGAAAACTGAGATTTGAGTACTTGGACTCGGAGCAAAGCTCAGAAATAATGGTTTCCTCATTGTTTGATAAGAATGTGCAGTTATATTATTGTGATCTTTGGATGTTGTTTTTGTTGCAACTTTGCATGCTGCCAAAGCAAATTCATGTCATTTGTGTTTTTGACAGTTAAAATATTCAATTAGTGTTGTTTGAAATTGCAGTAATTGTTCATGTTGTTTCCATACAGCACATCCCAACGTTTGTGAATTGCTAGCTTAAAGCTATATTGCATATAAATAAAGGACTAAAGCAGAAGAGCAATTCTTTTTTAAAAAAAAAAAAGTTTTCTTCCACAGACATTTTTAAGACTTCTTTGTTTCTTAATACTTAGTAGTTTATTATTTAAAGGTTTTGAAATTTAATTATATAACAGTGGTTTTAGTGTAAATGAGGATGGCATTTTAAACAAAGAAATGAACAAATATCAACCTAAAACCCCATAAGGATTGTTTCTGTAGGCAACTATTTACTTGTTCATTCTGGAATAACCTTAAGTCTTGGAACTGCAATTAAGCTTATATTGGTCTTGTTATTCTTACATGCATTAATGGGTTTTCACAATAAAAGTTTGAGAAAAAAGAGTAGGTGCCTGTGGGAAATGCAGAAAATAGTGACAAAGCTTAGAAAGTTAATACAAGTCTGCTTCTTCAAACCCAGTGCTGTTCTTCAGCAAACTACCAAGCAGCACAGCATTTTAATTTCTATGAAGAACTGAACTACAATTAATGAAAAACCAAGATGCAGTGCTATTAAGATTATAGGAAAGGCGTGGCAGCCGTGCAGCCCAGGAGAGAGCCATGGACTGAGCTAAGTAATCCACTTCAGCTGTGGAAAGCCATTGCACAAACTGAGCAAAGGAACACATCCTCCAAAGAGGAGGCTCAGCTCCAGACAGTTCAAACATCCACAATTGAATAGCAACAAAGTAAATGCAGAAGGACCGAGGAGGAGGCTGTCTACCTGAACTCAGTAAATTGAAACCAAATATAAAATTTCCTGTGGAGGTTTCTGCACTGTCTGCTTCTCTGTTCTTGGGAATCAAAAAAGCAAATTAAATTTCTATCCTTGAAGCTGAAACATATGAGTTCTCCTTTCAAATAGAATATATGTTGATGGAATGATGGTAGACAGTCATTTGAAGTAATCTAAAAGTAAAAGGAATGTGCTTTAGGGGAAAAAAGGATATTGTTAAATTCATTAAGTACTGCTTTTATTAGGAAAAAAGCTGCCA
Source organism: Notiomystis cincta (assembly GCA_013398075.1). Taxonomy (NCBI): domain Eukaryota; kingdom Metazoa; phylum Chordata; class Aves; order Passeriformes; family Notiomystidae; genus Notiomystis; species Notiomystis cincta. Next base: position 120,362 of record VZRX01000043.1, read on the forward strand.
AAGATCTCAGACACTGAGGTCTGTAAATAATTGATCACTGCCTAGGTCTGTCGTATGAAAGTCAACTACAGAGATTGCACCTCAGTTGTCCTTTTTTTTGGTTGTTTTTTAGAAAAAGATATTTGAGGTTATTTGAGTTAAATTTTAAATTGTATTTATTTTGCAAGATAAGTATGAGGAAAGGGTTTGAGTCTTTGAAGAACCTTTTTAGGCTATTGTTAATTGAGATTTGTTCTAAATATCCTTCAGCAATGTGTAAGTATATAAGAGTTTTGTAACTTCAAACACCCCTTAGCACAGACTACAGGAGAGCTGCTTATGGTGTTAGGTTTTATAACACAAATGGGCTACATTCAAAGTGATGCCTAGATTGATGGAACAGTGCTCTTAATGAAATGGATAATGAGGTTGTGTTCAGTAGCAGTGTTTTATTTAGGACTGGGGCTTTTTGTGAAGATCTCCAGAGGTGTAACTTAGTTGGCAGATGGTTAATCCAGTTAGGTGGAGTCAATGGATGTTATAATATGTTTTTTAAATAGCAGTTTGGTTTTAATAATAAAATGATATAATTTTTTAAAATTTTTAGTTAAATTATTGTTAGTAGCCATGAATCCTTGCAGTCAGCTTTACTGAGATACTTTTGACTTTCTCTCTAGGCAGAACTTGTGAAAGGGAATCTGCAAAGCGTTGGGCTCACGCTGCGCCTGGTGCAGTCCAAGGAGGAGGATGCAGGGCACGTTGTCATCGAAACTGTGACTCCAAACTCACCTGCTGCAGCTGCTGATCTGCAGAGAGGAGACAGACTGCTGGCAATTGGCAGTGAGTGATGTGTCAGCTTTCACAATGGGGGTTGTCTTGTCATGTATGCAGTTCAGCTAATCTCCCTTTCTTAATTATTTCAGTTGTGCTTGGCACTCAAAAGGTAACATTTATGTATTTATGGCCACTTAAGGACTTTGTTTGCTTGATTTATTTTCTTGCATATTTATTTAGTCCTTCCTAGGTAAAAGCCAAAAGAAGCTTGAATAAACATTTGGCAGCAACATGAAAACCAGAGCAAACAAACAACAAAACAAAACTATAAAAACCCTAGCCAAAACATTAATGTGACTCAGCTAGCAGGAAGTTTAACCTTTTACAGAGGTTTTACAGACCAGAGCTTAAAAACTACAGTGAGTTCTTTTGCTTAGGTACTGCCTAAATAAATGCCATTGCAATACTCCAGTGATTAAAAGGGGCTTTCAGTTCCTTTGAGCAGGTAACTGATGATTTCTTTAGAACAAAGGAAAAGTCACTTTTACATGATCCCCTGCATGACTTGTGTTAGGACTGTGTGCTCATTAAGGTATTTTAACTTGCATGTGACTTGGAGATGTGTCAAATGGCTCTGAAAATTCTGCTCAGGAAAATGGTTCAGCTCACTCCAGCCATACTGATCGTGTAGCATCATGCCCATATTTTGTTAACATATTGGAACTGGTTTTATTTTAGCTTGCTTCTGTTTTAATTATAACTGTATTTAAAGATACCTATCTTTTTTGAGTCCTTTGTTAAATATCTACTGCTGAAAACTTAGAGTAAGAGCAAGGTTAAAACTGTTTCCCTCTCAAATCAACATTACTACGTAAGATTACAGTATTACTACAAGCAGCCAACTAGAGTATTTATGTAATTATTTTTTCCAGCTCCATATTTGTTTGAATAGAATGAGGAGAATCCATCTGTTACATTTCAGTTAAGCTCTTCTTTGACTTCCTTTTGCTACTGAGCAGCAATGTGTTGACTATTTTTGGTCACTCAGATTATTATCATAATTTGAACTTAATAATGTTTGTCTTTTTTTTTTAATAGGTGTTAAAATCACATCAACAGTCCAAGTGTTGAAGCTTATTAGACAAGCTGGAGACAGAGTTTTAGTGTTTTATGAAAGGCCTGTTGGGTATAATCAGCACGGATCAGCACTGCAGGATGGATTTGGACAATTGGAGGACACAGCTTTCTTGGCACAGGCAGAAGATGACCAAAATAGTTTAGCAGCCGAAGCTGATAGCAGAGATTTTGATTCAGAATTTGAAGACTTAGCTTGTGATTCACCTGACCAAAAAGAAGATCTGCCAACAACTCCGAGTCCCAAACGCTCGGTAGTAATTCTTGCTGCTAAACCTCTTGGAACTATATCGCCCATCCTGAATCGAAAACTGCATTTAGGAAATTATCAGGCAGCATCAAAAACACAGCAAAAAGATGGGGCTAAAGTGGCAGCACCTAAAACTGTTGAGGTTTCAGATGCATCACAACCAGCGAGTAAACAGTCACAAGGATCCAGTACTAAGCCTCCTGTGCCACCTAGGCCACAAATTAAGCCTATTTATCAGTCTACTACTGATAGCCAAAATGTATTAGAAACTGGAAGTGTATGTTCTGATAAACCAGAGAGGCCACCTCCACCTGCAAATAACGGAGAAAAATCTACAGAGAAGATAATTAAAATTAGTGATCAAGTAGAAGACCCAGCAGTATCAAAAGTAGTAACAGCACCAAAGCAAGATACATTAAAGGATGGACTTACAGAAAATGCACGTGGTGGCAAAGACAGTGATGATCATCGAACGTGGGAATCACCAGAAATTCCTTACAGAGTCCGTCAGGGCCGATGGCCGATGGCGAGAACATCCTCCTGTCTATTTGAAGTAGAAAGATACCACAAGTACCTTAATGTTGCACTGTGGTGCAGAGACCCTTTCAAAGCAGGTGGTTTTATCTGCTTAGGATATGCAAGCATAAAACTTGAAGAAATTGCTTTAGATTGTCTGGCTACGTCCTCGATGGAATTTGTAAGAACATTTAAACTGAATGCTCCTACACCTAAAGCAGCAGTCACCAGAACGGCGTTGCGGAATTTGACGACCCATAAAGGTTTCAATGAAAAGTTTTGTTACGGTGACGTAACTTTACAATTCAAATATTTAAAAGAAGGTGAAGTGGATGATTCGAGCGTATTTCTGGAGAAAGAGAGGGAGTGTCACTTCGAAGAGGAAGCTCGTGCCCTTCAGAAAGAGGATCCTTTCTTGGGACAAGTTGTTTTGGAGAACAAGCATAACTTTCAAGATACTCAGTTTCAGAATCCAACTTGGTGTGATTACTGCAAAAAGAAAGTGTGGACTAAAGCAGCTTCGCAGTGCATGCTCTGTGCTTACGTTTGCCATAAAAAATGTCAAGAGAAATGCTTGACCGAGACGCCCTTTTGTGCAGGAGCTGAGAAGCGGCTCGATCGGACTGCGGGCAGCAGCAGAGCAGAGGGCCAGGAGGCTCCCGCAGCCGCGGCCCCTCGGGTGGATCCCGAGGCCAAGGCCGTGAACAGAACTACGGGTCTGACCAGGCACATCATCAACACGAGCACGCGCCTGCTGAACCTGCGGCAAGTGCCCAAAGCCCGCCTGGCCGAGCAGGGCGCGGACGCGGCCGAGCCCTCGCCCAAGCACACCCCGAACACGTCGGACAACGAGAGCAGCGACACCGAGCTCAGCGGGCCCAGCAGCCCCTCCAAGCGGGCGGCGGGCGGCATCAAGCTGGTCCGGAAGGAGGGCGGCCTCGATGACAGCGTCTTCATCGCCGTGAAGGAAATCGGCCGCGACCTCTACAGAAGTTTACCCACAGAGGAGCGCTTCCAGAAGTTGGAGTTTATGCTGGATAAGCTGCAGAATGAAATAGACCAGGAGCTGGAAAACAATAACTCGCTGGTTAAAGAAGAAAAAGAGACGACCGACGCCAGGAAAAAGGCCCTGGTGTCTGCTGCACTGGCGAAGTCAGGTGAGAGACTGCAGGCTCTCACGCTGCTGATGATCCACTACAGGGCAGGCATTGAGGATATAGAGTCCCTGGAGAACATGTTCCTAGAGAGGCAATCCAAAAAAACGACTAAAGATTTCGAGGAAACCAGTACAGCAGAAGACGTGGATAGCGAAGATGGCAGTCTGACAGAGGCTCCAACATTGAACATCATATCAGAAGAACCAGTTGATCCACCTCAATCAGTAGACTGATATTTACATGTTTAGTCTTTGAAGGAATGGACTAAAAGAATACTTTGCACTTAACTCCAAACACACACAAATTAAATTAAAACACTGGTATAATGTGCGTGTCCTGCTTCTCCACAGTTAATTGCTAATAGTGGTTCTTCTCCAGCTACAGCACCATCATTTTGTTAAACTGGCTGGTTAAAACTACATTTTGGGGTTTATATTGGAAATTTATTTTTAATAACTTATTTTTATTTTTTCTAATTACATAACCTTACCATTTCACATCAATGTGTGTGGTTTCCTTAATGTGTTACTTGCCCCCACTTCCCCTCTCTGTATTATTTTTCTTTTTTTTTTTTTTTTTAAACTAGTGGTTTCAGTGGAAAACAGGCAGGATATTCAAAATGCTTCATTTTCATTATATGATGAAGACATTATAAGCTTGTTGCATGCCTAAGCTGATGACTGACACAGAAGTCACCGAGGGGCCAGGCTTTTAAGTGTTGATCACAATTTTACTGTATGTCTTCTAGGTAGGTGTGCATTTTTTGCCAAATACATATCATGAAAGCAAACAAAAGGTCTTTCATTTTGTCTGTTTTTAATGCTTACTGAAGTTACCATTGCATATCATTTGTTTTCCATGTTTTTGTTAAAGAACTTTTTGTAGTTTGTAATTACCATGAAATACATGAATGCCAAGATAAAAAAAAAATCCTCCTTAGAACTTTGGACTATTGTTAGATATCAAAGTATAAACTGGTATCTCATAATAATTTAATTGGGAATATTTTCAAGGTAAGAGGCTCATTGCCTTCCAGAAAGAAATCATATGTTTGTGATATTGTATTATATGATAAAGGAAAGTTGTTCTTCTCAAGAGTTGGAGGTTTCATTGCATTCTGTGAAAAAGCATGTAACGATGGTGTAAGTAATATAAAGAAATTAATATTTTGCTGCAGACTATCATTTCAGAAAGCTTAAGGTGCAAAATACAAAGTAGCTAATGTTCTCTCAACACTTTTGAGTAGTCCTAGAGTGGTAAGTTGCATTCTGCTTCTCAGACGGAAGATACGGTCTGAGCAGAAGGATCACCTTTGTCAGCAAAATGTCTTATAGTGTATATAACATGTTTTATTTGAGTCAGTTTGTGAGTCAAGTAGAGATGAGGAAGAAATTCAGCCAGCTGCTTTTGAAAAGAACTGTCTGGTCTTGTGCTATGTGTAAACTGTGGATCTTAGCATCACTTGGCTAAGGCCACTGTTCTTATTTATTTCCTGTAGACATGTCTTTGTTTCATCTTCTGTGTATAGAAATTTTGTATAAAATATCATCTTTATTTTAGGTACTGTGCTAGGTACTCGTATCATTATCACTGGTATTGCTGGTAGTAGAAAAAAATGCCTTTGTGGGAGTGGAGTTTGAGATGGTAAAATAACTTTTTTAGTTTTTGAGGTGATCTATAATGTACCTCTCCTTTAAATTTGCTTCTTGGTTTGGTTTGTGATGGGCAAAATTAAGAAGCAGTGGTTTTCACCATGGAACAGCATTCTTTGTGCTTCTAAAAGAAATGGTTACTGCCAGTCATGCAACTACTTGCACTTTTTTCTGAGTTCTGGGCAGTTGATACTACTTAGTTTGATGTATGGAAAACACTATCCATGCTAAAACAGGCATGTGCCACACTTCTGGAATTAAGCTTCAGCAAATAATCGCACAAAATTAGCTTCCCTTCCTGTCTAAAAGTTATTTAACCTGTACTTGCTTGAGATGCATATTAAGACTTCCCCATTCCATTTTCTCAGCAGCTTACCATTGGTGGTGATCTGCATTCAATCCCATCAGTGTTTGCTCTTACAGACTACTATAGAGGTTTTCAAATATATCCAAGTGCTTCATTAAGCCCTGGTGCACATGAAGGAGCTGTGAAAACAATGCAAATACTGATTTCAAAAACACATTCATGGTTTCAAATTGACTTGTGTAACACAGTGGGTAAGAAAAGCTGGGTACCGTTTTCCTCACATAGTGTTGCTAATGCTGATGATGATTGTAAGAGGTAAATTAAATGTAGTGCAATATTTTTAAATATACCGAATGGAAAAAGGGCAAAATAGTTGTATTTTAGTGATGAGAAGGAAAACATAAATTCCTATTTGGCATTATTTACAGTAAACAATGAATCTCGAGGGGGAAATTGTAATACTACATTCCTGATGTAATCTTTGCTTCATGCTTAACTGTAAATAGCAGAAAATAAAGAATACCACAGAAAACAAGAATATCTTGACTTAATGATATCTAAATAGGTGGCAGCTACACACATTTGCAGAAGACCTGCCTCATATGATTTTGTTGGCTATTATTTTATCATGAGAATAAGCTTTAATAAAATAGTTTTGCTAAATTATCAACTTTCTTGCATTGTGTCAATGTTTTTTAAACATTTCTTTGAAGTAGCTTATCATCTAAAGCCACCACTTAAAGGAAGGATCTTCAGAGGAAAACCACATTTTGCATCATATAAAACTACTGATTACTGGATTAATTGGGCTGGGAAATTTGAAATAGAGCATCTGTGGAAGTTTACAGCTGCAGAGGAGGAAAAAGTAGTGGGAGCAAATGAATAAAGTGTCTTTATCACAGTTGAATTGACACAGATCAAAATATATGAAATCAGAAAAAAATCCACATTTTTCCAGGACAGAAGGGGATTTTTGTGTATTTTTGGAGTAAAATTTCTTCCTGTCAGAAAAAAAGGTTTGGTTACTCATTACTCAAAAAATCCAGAACAACTGCTCAGTATTTATTTGGAAGTGGGGGGAAGGGTGGCACAGAGATTCCAAACATAGGTGTGTGCATGGATTTTAATTATCTTCCTCTTCTGGTGGAGCAAGAGCAGGGGAGTCACTGCACTGCACTGATCTCAGCAAACCACGGGAAGATGCTGCTCCCTAAGGCCCAGCAGGCACCTGGCTCCTGGAAATCTGCAGAAAGAGCAATGTGGTCCACTCATCTCTCCTCAGGTCTCCTCCCCATGCTCATGTTGCAGATGAATGCAAAATCCTCCTTAATTTTGATATGCTCAAAAATATGAAATCGAGCCATGCAGAAAGCCTTTCTTTAAAAAACACAGAATGTATGTGAGTTGCTAGGTTTGAATTACATACTTGTGAATTCAGGCAATACAGTGGTTGAAAAATGGTGGCAAAAAAATGGACATGTCCTGTACCAATTTAGAATTCTTGCACTGGTATTTCAGTTTCAAATTTGATTGGATTAACAATTTGATGTCGACCAAAAGACTTCAGCGAAGTCAAGTAAAACAACTTCTCTTGAGGCAAAGTTTCAGCTGTCCAAGTCACAGTAAAACCTGAGCCTACTGTAAATAATCACTGATCTGCACAATTGCTACTTACTTGGTGACAGAGAAGTGTTCATCCTATGAGAGAACATGGGTGTCTGAAGGAGCTCTGGGAAATGTTTCCCCACCAGCTGAGGCACCTGACAGCTTTCCCCCCGCTGCTAAAACACACTGCATAAGGCAAATCAGGAGGGGGGGGCGTTCTTTTTTCATTCTGTTTTTCACTTTATTACAATAGATCATGAACTTCTGTCAGATAACTTTATTTTGATGCGTTCTGGATGCATAATTATTGACAGAGCAATACTTGAAGTTTGATCCACTATATTTGTCATATTTTTTTGACCATAGTATATACGCTTTACAAAACTATATGTAAACATAGTATCTATGCTGTAGTACAGAAAACATCTGCAATTACATGAGAGAAGGCACATAAAGATTTTCATTTTACAAATGAAATGATACACCATGGTTGAGAAGGACAAATGGGATTGTTTTTAAAATGCTTTCTTTCCAAGTCTTGTTTTTTCTAAGTGCAGACAGAGACTGCCTCCCACAGTACTTCACCTGTATTGGACTGTCCCCCCAAATGTTAAGAGAGATTGGCAACAAACTGGCTTTTTCTTCCATTTTTTTTAAGCAAAGACAGTATTTGAACTCAGTTAAAGAAATAAATGTACATTGAATTTTTAGAAGTTTGTATGTAAATGCACATTGAAGTTGTTTGAACTGCTCAAGTCAGCAGCTCACTTTCAGTACATGCCAAGACTAAACACTGTAATACTGCAGCTTTTCTTAACCAGTCACTGAAGATACAACTGAAATAAAGCTGAGATATGTCAAAAGATCCAGAAGATAGAAATACAAAAAGTATCCTCAAACTGATCCATTCCCCTCTGAGGGAAAGGAACAGTGCATGTTCAAACTGACTTGTTTACCTGGTGGTGTTTGGGGGGCTTCACATTGCACAACTGCTTGATTAAAACTTTGTTAAATACCAATAATAGCAATACACTCATCTGTTTAACAACCTGTTTTCCTCAACACTGGTGGTTCAGGGAGAACTCACTATTTAAACTGGCACAGAAGGTGTGCCTCTTACTCAGTTTTTTATATATATTATTATGACCTGAAGTCGATGAAAAAAGTGATAGTGCTGTCCACACTCTGAACTCCAGCTCCTCTTACAAGGGTGCCACTTAAATTGGATGGGCTTTCTTTGAGGGTTGCTTTTTTAAATTTCCAATTAAATAAGACAGACTCAAGCTTTTGACAGTAACTTATGGCTCCAAATAAAATGTGAAATACTGTCAAGGAGGTGACTTTAAAAACCAAATAGTTAAAATTCACATTTTATACAGATTTATACTACACATTTAATAAAAAATAGAGTGTAATATTGAGTAAAATTAAATACACAAAGAGTAACACTATACAAATGGTCTATAAAAGCTCTTCCCCCCCTGTAAGGCGGTTTGCAGTCTGCTTTATAGTCACGGGCAATAAATAATATACCTTTGGTTTTTCTGACCATTTCACTAATAAATGTACAGAACAACTAAAACCTATTTCTGGATGAGATGTTTCACATGAACCACAGCATTTTGTACACCTAAATATGTTATATGGCTTTTCTGTTATTCATCACTTTCATATTCCTCCTCTTCTTCACCTATGGGGTAGGACTGGATGTTATTCTGGGTGTACATTTTTGTTTTCACGGGACAGTTGTGATCCATGAGTATTGCCTGGAAGAAAAGAGAGTGTGAGTATTTCTGCTCAGCATCCAGCTGAGCCTGGGGCTGACCCACCACCCAGCCAGCCTTCTGCATGCACCACTCAGGGACTCACCTGTCCTCCCTTGAGGCAGAGCCCAGACTGGTTGAAATTAGGGTAAACTGAGTCCACAGGTCTGTCTGAGGTGGGATTTTGGTGCTAAAGACATTCCCAGGAAATTTCATTTTCCAGTATTTCAGTATTACTGAAATACACCTACCTGCTCTCCAGGTACAGTAGTTCACCCCTCCCATATTTAATCTCCACCCATTAAAATCTGGATGAATGGCCAAGTGGAGTCCTACTGCTCCAGGCAATCCTCCTTTACTGCTTTTGTCCCCTCTTTCCATGGAGATCCAGAACAGCATCACTGAGAGTAATGCCCAGAGTGGAGGTCCCAATACTGGGCCTTGCCACCCATGGCAAGCTCAAAGTGGTAACCATGGGAAGGGCCAGATAAAATACTCATTTCTCTGGCTTGAAATTTCCCAAGGAGTTTTGGAGCAGCTGGGTAGTGTTCTTTATGCTGAATATGATTAGGTTTGAGGGTTAATTAATTATGCAAAGACCACAATTTTGGGTCCTCCTTTTGATTGGTACATCATTTTACTGCCATGAGCCACTTTGGGAACAGGAGCTACTTTGAATTTAAAGCTATTTTAGAGGTGGCAGATGCTGGAAGGTGTTGGAGCCATGGGGAAAGAACCTGTCCCTTAGGGATTGTGATGTTACAAATGAAACTCTGTCAGGGACAGAGTACATGGTAAATTTTATATTGCCAGGAAACAGCAGATGATTTTTTTTCCCCTTTCTGTTTCCTCAGCCTTATTTAATGTAAGAAAACCAAAACAAACTAAACCAGTGCAGTCAGCAAAGGTCATGACAAGGGATTAACTGGGATCTCTGGGATTCTGCAGTCCAAATATGAGGAAAACAGAAGGTCTCTGGCCTCACATACACCCTTATTGCAGCAAAATTCAATTTTCCACCTTCCACCAGTACAAAGGGAGCAGCACAAAGCAGCAGGTGCTGTCCTTACCTAGCAGAGATTTGCCTCTGCAGAATAAGACTGTGACCATGCAAAATTAGTTTCCTTTCACCCAAATAAACAACCAGCAACTGCATTTTGGGCTCAGCTCAGCCTTTTTCAGGAAGAGCAGAGGATGGAGTGCTGGGTGGGCTAAACCTAGAGATGGTGAGCCTGTTCTTACACACCCCACAGTGCCTGGGGAGCACGGAGTGCTCTATAGCATTAAGGCTCTGGCAAATTTAAATTTAAAAATAAATGAAGCCCTGTGGTACAGACTGGACAAGACAAGGCATCAGTTTGTAGGGGTAGGTGAGCTGTATGAAGGAAGGAGAAGGAGGGGAAAAAAAGGATTCAAAATATACTGTAGAGGACCATGGGAAAAAACAGGTTGAGGAATAATTTGGTAAATTGGCCAATACAGTTCTGGCTCTTCAAGGAAAAGAAAAATGAATTCTATACTGACTCCACCAGAGTGCATGCTGTTGCAGAGGAATGTCTGCAGGACCCTGTTTCATAATAATCAAACTTGTATCTTTGTAACATCTAATAAAGCATTTGCCTTTACACATCTTTGACATAAAAAGAAGGGGAAGTTCATTCCAAAGTTAATGCCTGAGGGTGAAATGCACTGTGCTGGTCTTGTTTTGAAGAACTTAGAGGCAAAGATGCAAATGTAAATTATCATTTGTTTCACTGAAAAAACCCAAAACAAAACAGAAACCAAGTTACACTTACCATTTTCTCCTCTTTGGCAGGTGGACTTCGCAGGAAAAAGCACAGGGGAGCAAAGAGGATATCCACAATTCCTATAATTGTCATGAGCCATGGGAATCCAATGGCCTTGGCAATGGCACCACCAGCAGAGGGACCTTGTACAGATAAAAAACCTTTTCTGGAGATTGCTCAGACACAAAATGTGCAGCAGTCACTTTGAACAATAATTTTGTGTGCAAATCCCCCCCATCTTACAAATGGATTTGAGGAATGTACAGACATGTTTGTAATTATATCATAAAAGTGTCCTGGCTCCATACCCCACATTCCTTGAGGAGATTAGAGTTCCTCCTCAGGGCATCTGTGTCATGCTCTCAAGGAGGCAGGGGGTCAGTGGGGAGTTACTCCCCTCCCAGACTCTGGGAACACAGCTGTGGTGTTAGTTTTGAATGTTCAAGGCCTCTTTCCTAGGCATATCCTATTTGTGCTCAGTGCCTTCAGACACCCCCAAGCCTCTCAGAGCTAATGAAGTGAGCACAACATTGCTGCAGAAGAGGGGAACAGATGCCAAACACAATTCCCTCTGCATTTATTTACTGCACAAAATAACAACCCTTTCTCATAAAATCTGCAGCTGCCACTGGGATTCTGAGCTGGCACTGCAGCAGATTCCCCCCTGTCTTAGCTGTGCTTTCCAGGCAGGGGAAGGCTGGACTTACCTATGGCAAAGCCCATGCAAAAGGCAACGTCCGCTATTGCGTACACGCTGCCGTAGACGGACACGTGGCGCAGGTCCACCAGGTAGCCCATGATGGGCATCATGGAGGAGTCCACCATTCCTGCTCAGGAGGGAGCAAAACACATTTCAGGAAAACTCTGCTCTTTTTCCCCCCACTTTTAACATCTCAGTGAACTGTGTGCCAGGAAGGGATGCAAAAGCAGCTGAAAGGATTCTTATTTATAACTAAGAGATTTGTGTAAAAATAGTCTGTATTAACTTTGCTTTTTATGGGCTTGGCTGTGTCTGGGGTCATGTATGGACATGCACACAGGTGTACATGTGACACCTGCTGAGGACAGGAGAGAGGTGAGCTTAGGGGGTAACCACACTTCCCAGCAACTGCCTGTGCAAAGCTCCCCCCTCACATTACCTGCCAAGTAACACGGGAAACTTATCTGGTGTGAATTACACTTACTGAAGGCCTAAAAGGCAGCATCAGCCCCAGTCCATCAAAATTATTTACAGTGTTTCTGTCATGTCCTTTGATACATATCCTCATTTCTGGCAAGAAACAGCACAAACAGCTCACAAAGCTGCTGAGACACTTGGGAGCTGTGGCTGTAACTCCTTTCCTCACCACCCATCCCTCGTGGGAAGATGCCCCAGAACATTTGCTGAGCAGCCAAGCACTGAAAACCACGGCAGGGTCCCCACAGCAGCCTGACTGCATGGCCCAGCATAAGGCAAGTCCACACATGTTACTGTATTTGTGTGAGGGACTGAGAATTCCTCTCTATGCAAAAAAAAAAAAAAAAAAANCTAAAAAAAAAAAAAAAAAAAAAAAAAATTAAGCCTTTTTTTCTCTCCTGTGGAAATACCTATATAAATCCTTTTCCACTACCCAGAACACTGTGGGTTTGGGGCAGTGCACAACTTCATTTCTGAAAACAACACTGACAATCATGGACAGGTTGAGAGATCTGTTTAGGTTGATGGAGCAATTCTGGACAGACCTGGGGCTCCAGCTTGCCTAAAGCAGCCTGGTTCACACTCCCTAAGCACTGTCCTTTGATCCCTCTTGCTCTGCCTGCCTGTTTGGGCCCCAGCTCAGGCATCACCACCCTTAGATCACAATGGCAACAAAACTGATTCTCCATATAACTTCATATCAAATCATTTTCACATAAACAACAGATTTATTTACAGGAAATCATTGCCAATTTTCTTACCTATGGCAAATCCAACTCCAAAAGTTGGTGCTATGAGCCCATAAATGTTTTTAGCAAATGGTACCTATAAAGGAAATTTCAGGCAGTTAATTATGTCACACTGCACATGCTAGTGAGGTTAGTTTCTTTTTCTGAGATAAATTCTCCAAGTAGTTATGGCCCAATTTGTACAGATTTGAGAGTCTGATCCTTGTTCTGAGCTGTCATTTCAGACAACTGTGCCATTAAACCACTGACACACTTACTATTATCAGCAAGAACAAACTGCTGAGTGGCAGCTCAATGGAGGAGCATCCTCCTTTCAGAGTCATCATTTCTAAAAATAACTGAAGCACCAATTGGGAAGCACTCAAAACTCTGATCTGGAACCTATTAACTACACATTGTTTAATAGCATGTCATAAAAACCTCATGGGAAAAGTGCATTTTTGAAGATGAGCACACAAACATTCACATGATTTAAAAGATGTGTGATTTTCTACTTACACATAAAATGCTTATTCCCACGATCAGCATCCCAAGCAAAGCACAAAGCCACCTATTAAAGAAGAAACATCACTCAGAGATGGGTGATAATGAGATATCAGAGCCGATCCTGAATGTTTGGAAGCTGTGTCTGAAGGGCTGAGTTCAACAGCACAAGTAGCAATGTGTTCAAAAAAAAAAAGCAATTGTGCTACAATACAACAAACTTTAATAATTTCCACTATCAAGAAAACAGCCCTGGGAAACACTGGAAATGGTACATGAACGGACTGGAAGATGATTAATATTTTTAAATTAAGCATACCTTCCAATTTTGTGTGCAAGTATCCCAAAAAGATTCGTCCCAATGAGATAAGAGATGCTGGCTGGAAGAAAAGCAACGCCTGAAAAATATGAATGAGATGTTTTATCAGCAAGGATTTTAGTGAAGTGTTAGAAGAAACTAATAAATCCCAGACACTGCAATTTTGATCTGGACACATCTAATAGAGCCCAAAGAATCAAATATCCGGTGTGCTGCAGCCTTCCCATGAAATCTCAGGACATCATCTGTGAAATGCAGGAGCAACGTGATGCCTTTGAAAAGAGTTTTTCAGCATCAGATACAAGAACTGGTCTGGGAGAGGGGACAGAACAACAAAGAGCAAGAAGTTTATATCTAAGTACAATAAGCTTTGGGATAGGTCAAGGAAAGCAGCTCTCCTGCAGTTGCAGGGCTTGTGGAGCATATGCTGAGCACATGCAGCCAGCCAGGATGCTCAGGGCTGGGTGAATCCCCCTGCAGGAGGGGACAGCAGGGCTGCTGTGGCTTTCCAAGGGACAATCCCCTTCTAAACCTGGGAATGCCATGAAACCTCCTGTTACAGGCAAGATTGTAGTGCCATGATATGGCCCTTGGTGAAGCAGAGACTGAAGTCAAGCATGTGTCAATAATGTAAAGGTAAAAAACCTTAAAAAGGTGTACTGAAACAATTTAGCCAACATCTTTTTAATTTAAAAAAAAATCACATATTGGTTTAAATAAAGTCTAAAACAAATTAAAAGCTGTAATGACTTGCAGATGAGGACACCTGAGTAAATTCTGTCTCTCTCATTCCCCACCTCCACTTGCAAAAGCACATTGTTGGCACCAGCAATGTTTTTGTATCCTCGAGGTTGCCACAGCAGTGGCTGGATCTGGAGTAGATGCTGTTCTCTGGTGGCATCTCTGGTTCAAAAGCCAGTTATTATAGTCTGTACTGGGGGATTCATCCTCTTTTTACACAGAAGTCCCAGGGCAGACCCAGCCAGAGATTTAGGAAGCCATCAGGGCACACAATCCAACCACTGCCTCCAAGTGTACATGCTCCTCATCTTTCACCACGGCAAAACAGGTTTTCTCATTTCCTGCCTATCCATCTTCCTTCCCATCTCTCTGATATATTCATTACAAAAAAGTCAAGAGGTAATTTTTAGCACAGCAATATCCTGTGATTAAAAACCTTGTGGGTTACAGTGGTGGTGCTGGGGAAAGATTTAATTTTCACCTGTGTAACCACAGCTACTTCAGTACTGCTTGGAGCTACCTGCTTATACCAAATCGTCACACAGAGCAGACCTTGACAGCTGCAAAAGAGAAATAATACTGCAAAAGGTTTGTTAAATCAGACCTGCACAGGTTGGTCTGTAAGCTGTGGTATACTGAAGCAATTTTCTAAACAGGCTTTTTGCACAGTAATATTCATTGGCCAAATCAAGGTTCTTTATACCTTCTTCAGATCAAGCTTTAAACAGCTGGATTTTCAATTGCATAAGATAATAATTTGCTTAAAACCCTGCAGTTCAAGATACAATTTGAGAGGCTTAAAAATTTTAATTAATGCTGTTAAATCAGACAAAGTGAAATGGAGTCAATTATCTTAATCATTAAGGGGTTAAATTAGTCTTAATTTAAAATAGATTTTTTTTTTCCAGTGACCTCTTTTCAATGAAGAGATTTGTAAATATCATTTCTATTGCACCAGCAATATGAAACCGGTGAGAGAGGTAGATAGGCAATATTTACTTTTCCTTTTTGAGGTCCAAAATACCTAAGTTTGTATGTTCATTTTGCTGGCTTACAGACTAGAAGTTATTACCAAGTTCAGCAGTACAGCAGCACATTAAGAACTGCATCTGTGGCCACCCTGGATCTCAATTACATCAATTAGAACTAAGGTTTGTGCTTTCTGTAGGGTGTAGGGGCATTGACTTGGAGCAGGGATATCAGCTGAACATCATTTTCATGAAGGATTTTTCTTTTTCTTTCAAACTACACACTGATATTAAAAAATACCCTCAAGAACACATCATTAAATTTATCAGAGACAGATGAGGGCTGGGGTCCCCCACTTAAGAAGATTTACACACAGTTTGTCACTCACTAGAATTTAATTTAATCCACTTTCTGGTGGGTTTGTTCCCACTCTTGTTCACCTCAAAGAGAAGGTGACTGCCCCAGCTCTACTCTGGAGTGCAAATGGATGCACAGAGCATGTGCCCTGTGGACTTGGTTTCCCAAGACTGTGTCCCTGCTAAAAGTCACAAGGAGGTCCAAGCTGGGGCTCCCCACTGCTTTGTGTTGAAAGGGTTGATGAAGTGACCACTAAAAAGATGTCAAGTAAGTGCTCCTCGTGTGCTTGTGGCCCATTTTTAGCAGAAATCCATCTCTGCCCCACGTTACCCAGAGCAGAATGCAAGGAGGGTGTGCTGCCACGAGCATGCCTTGCTCCAAGCACAGTGCACCTGCTGCAGACCTCTGTGCCTGCCTGCTCAGGCCAGTCCAAATTAGAACTGAGGAGAGATTCCCCACAGGGAAAAAACCCCAATTTTTTCTGCTCTGCAGGGCTGGCTCTGTAGCTCCCCAGGCACCTCGCAGCTGCCCTGGCCAACACTCACTGCCAAGGCAGTGCTGGGATTCCCAGAGCAGCTGGATCAACCCCAGTCCTGAGGCTGCCTGCAACTATTTTTCCTTGGAACATGAGTGTAGTTCATTACAGGAGCCTCTATTGCAATAACATCACCCCACTGCCCATTTTTCTTATCAGTGTTTCTAATTGTGCAGGTTTAACACCGACACTTTAAAGATTGGGAGGAAAAAAAATGACCCCCCTGAAGCAAAGAATCTTTAGCAGGACCAGAACTTAGACATTCAATAGACAAAATACAGAGATGCAAACAATATATTGTACTTTACCAAGCTGCCATTTTTTTGAGCACATGGTCTCCATCATCCAGATGGGCAAAGCTGGTTCAAGCATGGCAATAGCCATGTTTGCAAAACAGATTGATCCTTAAAGAAAGAAGGGGAGGGGAAAAAATAGTATTAATTATTTATTCTGGCTATAAACAAACCACCATGCAAAGAGTGAATGATTTTACATAAAATATTGCACTTTTTACAGCCCTGTTTGTCATGTGTCAGATGATGATTAAATAGAACACAACACAAAATCACCGAACACTAACTTTTTATATGTTTCTATTCTCCCAGAAATTCTACAATAAAGGTTAAGCTATTTCATAATGTGAAGGTTTGCAGTGAGCTTGATGACATTTGGAAAGTTCACGAGGTCTGTTGTACAAATGATTAGCTAAACCCACAATCACTTGGTCTTTACCTGGACTCCTGGGGCAATAGCAGAGCCCTGTTGTGTAAGAGGCTCAGGCTCTGACCCTATGCCTCTGTCATCTGAGAGATCATGCCTACATCACATGACAGGATGTGGAGGTCTTGATCCTAAAAATACCAAGACACAACCACAGGGATGTCTGTCTCCCCCAAATGTGAATTTTCTCTCGAGATCCAGTAGTCAGCACCCAGAGAGCCTCTGCAGCAAACATGGGCTTGGCTTTGAGCTTGCCCAGCCTTATGAATTTCAAATGCTTACAAGTCTCTTTTGCATTCCTGGACCCTTAATAACCCAGACACAAAGGATAACAAGAGGTGGAAGTGCTGATTCAGTCCTGCCTGCCAGCTCTGCCCTACACCACTGCCTGCAGAGCTGGGCTCCAGCGGGTTCGTGTCATGTCCATCTCCTCTCAGCAGTGCACTTCAGCTTTAGTGCAGGATTACACAACCCCATGGTATTTCTCTGGATCCAAGATGCCTTTCATGATTACTCAAAAGACCCTCAGGCACTCAAAGCTTAATGCAGGGCAACAGGACATGTCCCCTCTGCTAATCCCTTATGAAATGGCTTTTGGAAATCACTGCTGGAAGTGACAACCTCAAACTTGTGCTCCCATCTTTCTTCCTAATACTTACAATCTCTGAATTTCAGGAAAATATTCTAGACTCTTCCAGTCATTTACTATACAATTTTTATTTTTTTTTAAAAGCTGGATTTTTCTGAGGTCAGAGAAACATTATTTCTCTTGGAACAAGTTCCTCATCATAAGGTTCAAAACCAAATGAGCACTGATGCCATTCTTTGCTCAAACCTGTCAGAGCCTATTAGGCTGTGTATCCACAACTCCTAAAATGAACTTGCTGGCTAGCTGGCTCACTCCCTTCCTGGGGCAAGGAGCAACAGTTCAGCACAGCTTTGCCCTAAAGACAAAAGCCAGCCTTTCCACTCTGGTGCAACCCCCAGAGAGTGTCTGTAAGGAGCCCCACTTAAACACCTTGGGGGTCTTCCAAGCCAAAATCAGCCATGCTGGAAAAAACATTTCAGGCTGCACAAAGTACAGGCAGAGGAAGCAGGACCATTCTAACAGAGATGGCTTAAATAGCAAAGGTTTTATTCTACTCTGAACAAACCTCATGAAGGAATGAGAAACAGGTGTGCCTGCACATGGTTGTGGCACCTACTTCTCCTTAGGCCAGGAAGCATCACCAGAGCTCACCAAAGTACTCAGGGATATGGTGATAAAGGAATCTCAGATCTATAGAATGTGCCCCAAGAGAAAAGTGAGAGCCTGAGCTGGTATTCTGCAATCTCAGGGCAAAGTCCAAGAGCCTGCTACCTCAGCAAAGCTTCCCCAAAAGAATATAAATTTTTTTTTTTCCTCAGTCTTGCATGGAGCTGACCTTTCTCTAAAGGGCCACGTGTCAAGGGCATAAATCCTACATTTTTCTTCCTTGAATTAGATTAAAGGTTCTATGCTGGCCAGAAGGTGTGAAATTGCAGCTTTCCAGCTGAATCCCCTCTCTGCAGCCCAGAGCCCCCTCAGCTTTTGGCAGGGTGCCACAGACACCACTGGCATTTTTCTGGGAAGAGCAGGCACCCAGTGAAAAGCTGTCCCACACCTTCTCAAGGACCTGTGTGCTGATGATATCTGTCTCAGCTCTGGCTCTTGAATCTGATCATTTAAACCAACTTGTCTTGCCTTGTCAGTGGCACCTGACTTTCCTGTGATCCCTGTCAGTGAGGTTTGGCTCCAAGGATGGCACTGAGGTCCCTCCCTGAGCTGCCACCAGCAGTGACAAACACGTCAGTAACGTTTCTTCTGCCTGGGTCGGTGAGCAGTGGTGGCACAGCCTGTGAAGCATCACCTCTGACACAAACCAGAGCATTTGGCACTCAGCTCTGACAAAAACAAATCTGGTCTGTGAGGGAAATAAAGCAGGAGAAGAGGCTGAGCTCAGAGAACATCAGCATCATCTGTACTGTCAAAGCACTGGGCAGCTTCTGTCCTGGGAGGCACAGACCTCAGGTGCTCTCCTTAATCCCATTGATAATCCATGGGAAGGACTTTCTTATACTTCATATGCTTTAACTGCTCTAAGAGAAGTTACTGAATCAACTGAATGACAAATCTGGTCTCTTATGACAAGTTCTGTCTTTGCTATTCTTTTCCCTCAAGTTCTTTTCTTCAGTGGTCTTTTAACATTCCAAGAATTTCTCAAGCAAAATGGTTTGTAGAACTTAAGTCACAGCTCAACCAAGTCACAGAGTTAAGGTTATGATAATTCCCTAGGATCAGCAAGAAACAGAGAACTTCAAGAAATGCCTGGAAGAATTGCTCTGTTGGACAAGCAAGTTAGGATGAAGAAACAGAACTGTGAAAATAATCTTTTGTTTCCAGGTATTTTATCAACATTAGAAAGGGCTAGGCTTAATTACAGACTTCAGAATAAACATTCAACAATGTGCAATACAAAAAGGCAAACTTCTCTTGGGACTGAAAGGCTCATTAGACAAACCATGCATATAATACCAAACACCATTCACCCCAGACCTTTTCTGAAATACAACCCATGCCCAAGAGGCCAAGCTCACTCCCTCTTCAAACAGAAACGAAGCTCAGTGTTATTCCCTGGGCCTGCCTGAGATGTGCTGGCAATGCCTCTCTCTGAAAGCCTTGGCCCAAGCCACTTGCCTCACAGAAGTCTCCTGGCCACATCTCACTGCCTCAGCAGGCACCTGCAAGTCATTAGTGGCCTCTCAGTTGGAAAGACACATTTATTTCAAGCTTTCTGCCTGCTGTGCTCCTACTGATTCATTTGTCCTGTATTACCAACATATTCTTAAATCTTTATGTAAAGTAAGCCAGCAGATGACAAACAACACTGCTAAAGCAGCTCAGCCCAAGGCATGCCAGGAAGCCAGCAATGACACCAATGGCTGGTTTAAAGAAGGACAAAAGGTCTGGTACCTGCTGCAATAATGATATAGGGGTCCTTCAAAAGTGTCAGTAAAGGTGTCCCCTTCTGGCTCTGCAAAACAAAAGCTTGGGATTAGGAAAAGCAAAGTGGCACCCGTTGCCTTCAATGTTTTACCTTAATACTCACTTCTGCCTGTGTTCTGGAGGGCTGCAGAACAAGCAACTGAACAGCTGTGAAAAGAAATCAGTGCTGTAACACTCCTCCAGGAAGGGGATGGATGGCAGGGCTGGGAAAGGATGTGCTTCAGGGGGATACTGACCTCCATCGAACAGAGCCAGCGCTGCCAGCACCAGGAAAGGAGAGCTCTTGCCCACAAACTCATACATGACACTCCCAAAAGGTGGGCCCACTGCCAGGGGAAGGAAAGGAAAGGACACAGTGGTGAAGCCACAGCTCTGACTCTGAGCAAACCCCCTGGAAGTGTTCAGGCATCCTGCTACTGGCACACAGAGAGCAAAAATGCAGTTTGAAAATCCCCCCAGAGATCACTGATCATGGCAATATTCTTCATTCCCCAAACACTCTGCAATGTAAGCAAAACCCAGACATGACAGAGATTCCTGCCTGCCACGTGTATCCATGTAGGGAATGTCTGCTGAGGGAAAAGCTGTTCTTAGCCTGCACCATGAATCCAGCCCAGAGACTGCACAGTGCCATTACTCCCAGTGAGACCCTTCTGCTGCTCTCAGAGGCCCCAAAAACACAGCTGGGGGATGCTTCCCTTTGCCAGCAGAGCCTCCAACTCACTGACCTAGGACTCCCATAGCCAGGCCTCCAAGTGCAATTCCCATTGCGTTGCCTCTCTCTTCATCATCCGTGTAAACAGTGGCAAGCAAACCCATCCCTACAATAAAATTAAAAAAAATTTTAAAAGGAGAGAAAGAAAAAAAGCACAACACAAAATTAGGCATCTGTGTGCCACAGTTTATTGTCATCATTTGCCACACCTATTAAACATTATACAGAAATGACCAAGTATTTTTGTGTGTATTTGTATATATACATATATATATATATATATCTTTAGTCTCTTCCCATATAATTAACTTCCAAGTAAAAATGGTTTTGCCAGCATCCATGGTCTCCAAGACCATGTTCTATTGTGCAGTATTACTCAGGTAATTTAGTGATGCCCTTATTTGTTAGATTCTTTATTCATCTCTTTGTCACAGAGCTTTTAGATGATGCTTTTCAACGAGCAGAAACAAAGCTTTGGACAAGTATTCACCATCATTTATTTATACTCAAGAGTGCACAAAGGTCTGGTGACCACTTAGGTCCAATTGTGGACAGTTCTCTGGGAATGAGGTATTATGCAGAGCTGATTACTTTATAAATGAGTATTTCAAGTTCAGCATCAAAAAATTAAAGGATTCTTTTGACCTTTATCTTCACATGCCTTATTTCTGCACTTGATTATGAACCTTTATTTCACAAAAGGAAACACGAAGCCTAATTTGCTTGTCTTTTTGTGGAGCACTCAGACACTGCAGACGTAAATCCTGCAGAAGAGTCCTCATAGAAATTAATAATTCTGTGCTAAAATCAAGATTTACGTAGGACTCAGCAAATAAGGTCCAGGGCTACACAGAAAAGGAAAACAATACATTGCATGGTTGATCATTAAGTAAATACCATCCATCATGTGCATCAAAAGAGCAGAGGTCCTGTGTGGATTACCACGTTTATTGAAAAGAGTGGGTGACATCAAATTGTTTGCATGAACAGCTGGAGAGCTGTTAGAGAACTGCATTAGAATTCACAATGAATGTGGGATGTGGGGAGATATTCTGGAAAGAAAGATGGAGGGGGCAATGCAAAGAAGGTAAGACAAAGTTTTAGACACAGGTAGGAAGAAATGCACACACAAACAGAGGGGAGTAAATGATGGGCAGCAATGGTACACAAAACTTCTTTGCCTGTGGGATACATGACGGGACTCTCACTGCTGGTGGCCCCTGTAAGGAGCCAGAGCTTCTTCCCAGAGCTGGGTCTGGTTCTGGTGCAGCACAGGGAGAAAGCTGGGGGTACCTGCAGACCATGCAGAGAATGGCAGGGAGGCTGAGCCAGGGCTTAGAGTATCAGTGAGGGACAACTGCAGGACTTCCAGTTGAAAACCAGAGAGGAGAAAACCGATGTGAGAGGTGATAACAGTCTTGCAATATGAAAGAGAGCCAGAAAGATAAAGAAAGGAAAGTGTTCTTCATGTTCTCTTAAGGATGGGAAGCAGAAATAAGTTCACATGACAGTAAGGAGCCTTTAGATGAGACATCAGGGAAAAAACCTTCCTGACCGTAAAGGTACTTAAGCATAGAGCTGGAGGCTTCTGAGGGCAGTTCTGGAGGCTTCTGAGGCCAAGCCTGTCAAGTGTGCATGAGGAATGACAGATATTGAGCTGATCCTGCCTTCAGGAAGGGCTGGACTAGATGGTCCCTTGGCCTTTTCTGCTCTTTTGTGTACATGGGCTGAGAAAATGTAAAGTTTTGTGCTCATCTAAGAGCCCATACTGACTCAAGGTGCCCCCTTGCACAGGGACTAAATTAAGGCTGAACAATAATTTTGATTCTGGCCTGTCTTCCCTTGGGAAAGCTTGACTTGCAACCTTAACCAATGTCAGCTCCTGCCATTGCAGGGAATTTTTCCAAGATTGAAAAATTCAGCATGAACAAAACAAATTTTTTCCCAGCCTCAATCTCAGGCGTGCTCAAATAATTTGGGCTGAAAACCCATGCCCCATTTTACCTACTCAATTTAAAAATGAGGCACTTTTATTGGAAATGTGGTAGAGATATACTGAGCCCAAACTGGCAGCCAGCATGGTAAGCCCTTGAAAACAACATTTTATAACAGAAATTTCTGTAACAGACAGAGCTGCTGTTCTAACTGTAATAAGTACCCACATAAGTTCCCAGTGACCTTTAAAATGGCTAAAAATGAATTTAAAATGTTGAAGACACAGGTGCAGAAATCCCAGGGAGCATGCAGTTCATTTAGCTCTACCTTACTGCAACCCAAATACCAGGGAAATCTTAAAAGACATTTGCTTTTGAGCTATTTCATATGGAAGAGACAGGAAAAAAATTCAAATATTCAATTGATTTGATTGAATATTTTTGTATTAATTATTGACTGTGCTGACAAAATTCAACTCAAAAAAAAGACTGAGAGTGATCTGCATTTTCCTCTATCATATCTTCTCTTACCTGCCACTGAAGAACAGGAGGAACCCACTCCCTGAAGAGACCTGGCAATAAACAGTAGTGCATAGCTTCCAGAGAAGGCAAACACTACAGAAAAAAAAAAAAAACAGAGGCAAATTTTAAAATTAGGTTAATTCTAACTAGGTTAAAAAGTTACATTTCTTGAAACTATCACAAAAACCTCCTACAATTTAGTCAAGTGTTTACAGTGACTTCTGCCACTTTCAATGCTAACTGCATTATTTTCTCTTATTGCATTTAGATGTGTCAGTGTCAAATTGCTCTCAGGTGTCTAAGCCTCCAGGTAACACAGAATGCAAGAGCCCAAGCAGTTTTAACTAATTACTGGGGATTTGATTACATCTGCTCTGATTCAGCTGCACACAGGAGGAGTAATAAGACTTTTCTTTCCAGCCTCACCTCTCCAGGCTGCTTCATTTAAGGCTGCCCAGTCTGGAGCTCCAGGCACTCGAGGGAGCAGGATGTAACACACACTCTCCAATGTTTCCTCCAACGAGTGGGAGGAGAGAGGTTTTCCCCTGGTGCTGCCAGCCCCGTGCCAGGTGTGCAGCACAGCTGGCTGAAGGTGCAGGGAAGCCAGATCCACCCATGCAAAAGCTGCAGCAAGTTCCTGCTCCTCCCAAAGCAGAGGAATTGCACCAGAGGATGTGCCACTCTCATTCCCCAAGAGAATTAACCCCAGGCTTCACCCTCAGCCACTCCCTGCCTTGTGAACAGAGCCCCTGGGTGCTGCACTCTGCCTGGCTAAATTCCCCATCCACAACACTGGAAAACAGGAGTTCTCCAGAAATCCAACCACATCTCTGCTTGTAGAGCCCATGTCACTGTCAGAGTCATTAAATCTACAGTGAGTTTATAAAGCTTTTTTTTCAGCTCCCATCTGTTGGCCACCTAAGGAATTCTGCTGGGCAGGTTAGAGCTGCAGGAAGCTGTTATGCACCAAATAAACACAGACATTCCTCCCACCTGCCCTGTGGGACTGTGCCTCTTGGACTTTTCAACAGGTCTTATAGAAATCCCTACTATGTGGAAAGGGAAAAAATCAAGAAAAATAAAGGAAAAAAGGATTTCAGCACATAAGCAGTTCTCTGACATGAATCAGGCTCGCTACTCTTAGCTACATCCCAACCAAAATTAAGCTAACATGTTCCTAAAATGCAGACTTGTCAGGGGCTCTAAGACCAGATCATCTTCTCTAATATTTCAGTCCCTTTCATGACACACAGAATCACAGAATGGTCTGGGTTGGAAGGCACATTAAAGACTACCTGTCTCCAACCCCCTGTCATGGGCAGGGACACCTTTCAGCCCTGTCCAGCCTGGATTGAGCACTTTCAGGCATAGGAAATCCACCTCTCCTCTGGGAAACCTGTCATTATCCTTTCTTTTATGTACAGTGGACATGAAAAACGGTTCATCTCCTTGCTTTTTTTGTCATAGGCTCTAATACATCTGACATCTACCTTCTGAGGCAAAAACAGTTCTTTCACCGACCCTCACAGGCTTCTAATGACCCTTGATGTTCTCTGTACTCTTTCTGTCTGGGCCACAGCTTTAAATGTCAGGCCCAGATCAAACACAAAACAGCAGATGAGGCCTTATCAATGCCATTAGAGCAGGCAAATTACCTCAGCTGACTTGCAGGCTGTGCTGCTGTTTGCACATCCCACAGTGATGTTTAGCAACACCGCGATCCTGTTGACTCACACCCCGCTCAGGAGCCAGCACAGCCTCACGCTCTCGCTGATGAACCCCCACGGTATCTGCCTGTCCAGGGTCTTGCTGGACAGCTCTCCCATGGCTGTCTGTCCCAAAATGTCTGAGCACTGCTCCAGACCACAAAAACCTGCAAGATTCAGCTAAGGAAGAGACCCACTGAGGTGGGATAGAGGGCTGTGATTCCTTAGCGCAGCTTGCTAAGAGAGCACTTGTTCAATCTCATCAGTGCCACCACCAACATGGAGCAGACTCCCTTAAATTTTCCTGGGAAATCACTCCCCACACATCAACAAGAATTCCTAGGGATAATTAGTATGTACCATTTATTTAAAAGTTGTGCCTGTGCCAGACCAAATTAGATGAGGACACTTACTGATTGTTGAAACAAACATGATGCAGAAGCCAGCAAACAGTGGAATCTGGTAGCCTATTCTGGAAAACAAAATGAACATTCACATTTCTGAGGTTGTCCCATGAGGTTTCCAGTTACTCTTACACAAATTCACACACCACACAAACCCAACCTGTAGTTTCTTGGTAGGCTTTGAACTATTTATTGTGGACCACATTTGTCCACATTACAAATTTCTTTTTATCTGAAACAGCAGACTCTGTATCTGAAATCCCTGGAAGAAATCCTTCTCATGATTGCCCTGACTGCCCTGTTCTCATTCTGCCTTAATTGTCCCCAATAAAACCCCTCTGGGCCTCCACAAAGATATGCCAAGGGAAGATTTGCCTGAGTGTGCTGAACTTTGAAATATCCCAGTCGTGTTTCAGGGCTCGTGTGTTTCCAGCCCCATGAGACAATGATTATAATGAGACACGGTCAAGCCAATGGCTTTTTTACTGGAAAAATCTGTCATCAGCTTTTCTGGGAGTTTTGCCTCAGGAGCACTGGAAGAGTCCCAAAGAGCCTGAAAATATTTTTGCTTTCCATGGGTTTAGGAGTAGAAATGGAGCTGATCAAAGCTTTTTTCATCAGCCTATTTCTTCATTAGGACTCTAAACAGCCTGTAGAAATGTCTGGTTGCTCCAAGTATTTTCAAGTTTCCAGGAAATAAAGAATTTCCTGGCTTTGAAGCAAACACATTTTTTGAGTGGCTAGAAGTGAAAATTCAGCAAAAAAAATCACAATATATTATTTTTCACACCATTAAAAATCTACCCTAGAGTCAAAACCTAGGTAGCTCTGAAGACAATGTGCATATTCTATCCAGCACATTTTGTTCACAGCCTCATTTTTTGTAGGATTGTGCATCTCAAATGTATTTGCCAGGACATTATTTAATGGCCAAATTCTTCAACAATGGATGATGCTTTTCAGAGGGGTGCTTTCAAAGGATTTCAGTTTCCAATGATTTGACAGTGCTGTGCATTTAAATGGGAAGTATTGGCTAAAGCAGCTCAATCAAATAATAGAAGAGTCAATAATGGCCCTTTTAATAATAGCAGTCATGACATAGGCAATCCAAAATAGTTATTCCAAGCTTTGTTTTTGTTCTTAATATTTTTATACAATCAAGGACCTTTGCTGACGGAAAACTCTCTGAAGTGCAGAGCTCAATGTTCATTGCTTGTCTCATTCTTGTGAATGAAATAAATTGAGCTTTCATGTGGTATTTTGCCTTAAATCATCACTGCCTTAAAACAGGACAAAAACACAGTGCACAGATTCTCCTGGTTGAAATTTTTAAGTGGAGAGACTGGTTGCTTGTGTGCTTCTTACCTGGACTGCTGTCTCCAAAGCAAATTAAATCCCTATTACAAACTTCCTCTGTGGCCTTAGGATAATAACTTTAATCTCTCAGCACCTTCATGCATGATACATAAGAGAGCAGTACTTTTTTTCTCTGCTTTATTCAAAGTTAGTGATTTTCCTAAACCAGCTTTCTCTTGCTGTGTGTGTGATAGGTACTACACCACGGGATGCTGGTCTCCACTGGTGTTTCTGTGTACATGAGGAAATAAAAAATTACCTCTTGCCAACTTCTTACCTGCCCCAGAGCTGAAGAGAGCACTTCCCTTCCCAGTGGGCCCAGGTAGCACACAGGCCACAGAGAGCTTGGTCATAATTGCTTTGATTTTGAGTTTTTCAATTAAAAGAAGCACTGGTAGGAGTGCAGACAAAAAAAATAAACCCTGCAGGTATGGATACTGCTGGTGGTGGGCATTGTCAGCTTCCTCTGAAAGCAGAAGGTGAATGTCATTATGCCTTTTCCCACTGCAAGGTAAAGTAGAGTTGTGTCTGTCAAGGTGTAAAGGATGGATACTGTGAGGGAGAATTCTACTTTCAGTACAGAAATCAAGCAATTCATGGGCTTGGCACAGGGCCTATGAGATAGAAATTTGCTTCTGCTACAAGTACATTGAAATAATATTCAGTTACTTGCATGAAGAGAAATGCCATCCAAATTGGCTCCCACATTCATGTTTCCACCATTACATCAGAGACATAAGCTGTGAGATCTTCCATAAAGATTCATGAGTCAAACACAGAGCAGTGCTATCATACTAAATAACGGAGATTTCAACACCTGGGAAGCTGCTGGTGGTTGAAGGCAGGAAGAAAATAAGTGTTTTGGAAATCCATTCTAATGCTCAGTGAAATACTCTTCAAGAATTGTTCTTAATTTTTGCAGTGGAATTATCACTATTCCTTTTCCTTGGATAAACAGGGCCACAGCAAGGCAGGAAGTGACAAATAGCAGAGGGTGGGAGTAGAACAAGTCCTTAAAATACTCTGGAAAGATAATATTGCCCAGAGCATCCCCCACAAAGTGGAGATGTGCAGTTCTGGAGTGCTGCCCCTGCATGGGATTGCTAAACCTCCAGAAGCTGTGGCTGGGCTCTCTCAGGGGACAGTCTTGCCCACACCCAGCTGACATTTACTTAGATAAGCAGACTGTCCTTTCCTGGGCAATCTCAACAAACCCTGTCTCTCAGCAAAGCCTGCTCCTCCCGAAATAGCAGCACTAATTAGTTGGCAGTTGTGCTACCACAAATGTTTAATCTGCAGCTGCATTCCCTGGTCTGCTCTACAGATGTTAGAGAGCTCCAGCCTGGGAGGATTTGCTGAACTCTACAACATAAATATTCACTAAAAGGAGAAGCACCACCTGTAAGAGCCAATTCAGTGATTCTGTCCCTTGATCCTGGGTCATTCATGTTCTTGCCATGTGAAAACAGTGAATATAAAAATTCTCCTTCTCAGGAGAAGAGAATGGCACCCTCCATCACAGTTATCTCTACATTTTGTTCCTCTGCACATATGCAACACCAAAGGATATTACAGCCTGTCCTCTCTCTTAATTTTTCTTGTTACTTTGGTCAAGCATATAATTTTCTTGGGCACTCCTTTCAAAACCCTCCAAGCCATTCTGAACAGGGTCCAGCATGTCTCACCAAGGCTACTTGCAGCTAAAAGTGCTTATTACTGTCAGTATTTCTGACCTCTGAAAAAGTCTGAGTCACTGCTTGAAGGAGGAGGGAAGGGAAAAGCTGCCACTGATGGAGAACACCCAAATGAACTCCACTTCAGTCACAATGGCCCCAGACCGTGGGAGCCTCAGGAACTGATTTACACCCATTGACAAGACTGCCCCAGAAGGACACATCAGACTGGTGCTTCTGTGCAACAGCACAACAGCTACACTGACCAGGTGAGCAGCTGTTTATTATTAGAATCTAATTATCAATTACAGTGCTGTTGATTATTACACCTAATTATCAATTACAGCACTGCCAATCCCCTGACCCCAACCTTGCTGTTCCACAGCCCCATGGGTACCCCTGGGAGCATTCATTGCTAGCTCTGCCCTGGCTGGCACTCTGGCTCTCTGCTTCACTGGGGAGGATTTATGGCAAGAAAAACATGTTCCTTGAGTTCTGAACCAATGAACCATTTAATGTGTGAAGGTAAAGAAGAACAGGGTCAGCAGGGACAGGGGGTGTGGTCCCTGCACTCCCCACTCCCATGCTCCTGCTGGAACACAGGGAAGGCAGAGGGACAGAGTGACCTCCACAACAGCTCACTTCAATCTCCTGCCAAAACCTGAAAGGAAAGCTCACATAAGAACTGAACTGTAAATAAGCAGTTACAATTGTGATTTACTGCTCTGCTTCCTTCTTTCCGTGTGTCCTGTGCATGAACACATCGTGTCCTAGCTGCTCTCTCTCTCATGCAAAGCAGTTCAAAGCTGTAGCCAGGATGCTGTCAAAAGGATAATCATGATGATGATGAAAATATCTAAAATTTTTTTAATGTTTTTTGAGGCTGATATGAATAAGGACAAGGTTAAAACCACAGATTTTTTTCAGACTGATAAAAAAAGAAGAGGACACACATGGCAGAGACATTGATGGCTCTGCTGTTTGAGGGTTGGCACAGCTGGGCTCACAGCCTGGTGCACAGAGCTTGGTGAGAGTTTGAAAAAAGTAGGGGAGTCAATCAGAGAGTCACAGAATGGTTTGGGTTGGAAGGGAACTTAGACCTCATCTCCTTCCAACCTCCTGCCATGGGAAGGGACCTTCCACTGGACCAGATTGCTCAGAGCTCCATCCAGCCTGGCCTTGAGCACTTCCAGGGATGGGGCATTCTCTGGGCACCTGTTCCAGTAGAGTTGGATAAACTTTTAGTTATAAAGCTCAGCCTTTTGCCCACTCTCTTCACTGGACAGCTTTAGGCAGAGCCTTCACCCTCCCCCTGCAGTGCATCCTCCTCACAGAGAGCCCTGTGTCCAATGCTGTGCTTCCTGGATGGTTTCTTACCAATTCCACCACCAGGAGAAACATAATGCTCTTCTGAGCCCCAAAATCTGACCAGCTCTGCCCTGAAACTGTGCCACAGTGGGAAAGGTGTTGTTGACTTCCTATGGCAAAGCCATCACTGGTGTTTGCTCTGCTAGGACTTTGCTGGGGCAGAGGGAACTGGTATTGTTTCAGGAACTGCAAACCTGCTCTCTGAGCCAGGTGTGTCTGGCATCCCATGAAAAGAGCTGGGCTGAAATAAGAAAGGTTTTCTGCAGAACACACTCCTTGAATGGAACCAATTTTGAAATTTGTTTTTGAAAATCTGCACCTTCAGTAATTATTAAAGAAGGGAAAA
This sequence comes from Notiomystis cincta, assembly GCA_013398075.1. NCBI lineage: Eukaryota > Metazoa > Chordata > Aves > Passeriformes > Notiomystidae > Notiomystis > Notiomystis cincta. The sequence goes on from VZRX01000043.1 coordinate 150,385, forward strand.
TCAGCCCCTCAAACTTTCAGAAAACCTAAAACCAGTGATTATTTGCACAGACTCATATGAGTGGAACATCCTGCTGCTGGCTGTACAAACTCAAGCACTCAAAGCCAGTGCCTGGTGAAAATCAGTACTTGATTAAAATTCTAAACCACTCTTGAACAGCTATATTTGATTGAAAAATAAAAATCACTGTACAGAGTGTGCTATTCCTTTGAAAAAGGAACTTACTGGGCATCTTAACCAACTGTGCACACTGATCTTGAAACAAGCAACCATTTCTCCTGAAGCTTTGATATTTTTCTGGAATTTTATAGAAGTAATAAAGGCAAAAATCTTAACAGTAACAAACACCTTGCCAGTGGTAAGGAAGAGTCTAATGATAACTCAGATATTTTCTGTTTGATTTGTACAATCACAAATTTTAGCTGATCATAGACATTGTTATTAGAAATTGTCAGCTTTAGAGGGGGAAGGTATCCAATAACTTCTACAGCTCATTGATAAATGTTTTAACTGATATTTCCCACTAAACATTTCTCAGAAGAAAGGCAGATACCAGAACCAAGATACAAATAATGCATGAAAGAAAACCAATGAACCCTAAATCTAATTTAAGGCCACTTTGCCATTAAAGCACTCACTTCAGCTGTATGAGGGAAGAGTTTGTCATGTGGGACAATGGGATGACGTGCTCCTTGTTTCTCCTTCTCACTTGGGCATCTGAGCAAACCTGCCCTGTGACTGCAGTCACACACCCTGCCCCAGGCAAAACCCTGTAGGACACTTCCAGGAGGAAGCCTCAGCTCACAGCACTGAAATTCACATTGCTGAGGTGCCCACCCTGCCCCTAAGAGGAAAGGGAGATGCTACAAGAACATCTCCTGCCCCACTGCCAAACCCAGGGATGCATCACTCACGTCCCAGGAGCTGGCTCCAGGGGACAGGTGTGACCACAAACCTTTCTCCTGCCTTGGCAGGCTCTGGAAATGGTGATGCTAACACAAAAAGAGCAAAAATCATTAGGACCATAATTTAGGCACTTAGGAAAATCTAGAAGCACACCTAAAGAACTATAAGTAAAATATTATTTGTTGTTATGTTACGTTACCTGCAGAGGAGCTATGATATCCTCACTAAACAATACAGGTAAGAAAAATCCTTCTCAGCTTGCAGCAATATTTGTGCACAAGTAATTTGGTGGTGTTGTACTTCCATCTGTGTAGGTGATATGTATTGGTGATAAGGAGAAATGAGAGAGAAATGAAACTGTCTCTCTCATTTAAAGCTTTTGTTTGGATCAGTTCCACAGATTAAACACAGGTTTTGAATACATAACACCGTGAGTCCAAATGCTGCTTAGCCCTCAGCTGGATAATCTTTATGAGATTGAAATAAACCCTCAGATTACATAAATATATATACATATATATATGCTGCAAAAGCTAAGCAAGGTAGTTTTGGCTTCAAAGTCTGAAATCTCTGGCATTGGAGTGTTTTGGTTGTTTTAAATATTGTCATCCATGATGGACATTGACTGCTTAAACAGAAATGTTCCACAAGTACAAATTTCTGCTGCATATTATTTTATGAAAGAAAAATTCTTCTTTATGACAACAGCTTAGATAGGAAATATGCAAATCAGTGACCCAACTAAATACAGTTTGGAGTTTATTTCCTGCAGAGATTGATCTCATAGTTTGTTTGGGAGGGCTGAAGCTGCTTCTGTGGGGAGTGGTTACACAAAATGTTAACAATGAAATCAAATTAATTACTAACATCAAAAATTTAAATGATATTATATACACTTTTTAACCTCCATGTTAGAGAGGGGCTTTAACTCATTGATATCAGTGTTTATAAGCTTGATCCTGGCTCAAATAAATTTCCTATAAAGTCCCATTTAAACATGTTTGGCTCAAGATGTCACATATTTGCAAGAATTTAGAGGGAGCAATTAGAAGGCTGGGCTGAGTCTGTTCATCTGTCCTGATGGAACTGTGGGCCCCACCAAACGTGGTGATGAGCGTGGCATCAGCAAAGCTGGACCCTTGTCCCCTTTTCACTGAAATCCACACAATTTTCCCACTGATTCTCACCTCAGACAGCTCCAAACCATTACACACCAAATCTGCACACCAAGAGCTGCTCATCTCATCAGGGAGAGCAAGGAAGGCATCTGAACCCAGCCTGCAGTTTCCATATCATCTTTGACTAATGTGGGTGTCACAGGAATACTGACAATTCACAATCCTTGTGAATACTACACTGCAGTGCCTTTTGGCCTCCTGTAACCATCTGGGACATATTCCAACACCATTTCAGCAAAGGTTTCTGTAAAAACCCAAGGTCTCAGGAGCTGGATGAGAAGTGTATGACACTGATGGCTGACATGCAGCTATTCTGGAAAGGGTGCAAGTGTTTACAAGTGTTGAAATGTATTTGCACTAAAATATTCCTCCAGTACAAGCAAGAAGGCAGTGAGGCAGGGCCAAAAGAGAGTTAAGAATACCTTGTTTGCAATGTGATGTGGGCTGAAACACCAGTGTGAAACCCCCAGAGATGGAGCAGCAGCACAAACGCACCTGTTTGTCAGCGGCCCGATGAAGGGGTTGGTCATGAGCTGCACCGTCGCTTTCGAGGCGAACAGGAGACCCACGCGGACATTCTCATCCAGCAGCTCCTTGTCATCCTTGGGGCAGTCAGAGGGGGAAGGGGTCACACTGACAATCATTTGCTCTGTCTGGGTGTGATGCAGCTCCCCAGGCCGTGCCCTGTCCGACTCGTTTCCAGTGACCATGGTCGCGTTGTCGTAGTAGGAGAAGATGCTCTGAAAATTGTCCATCGTTGCTGAGGGTAGGTTAGGCTTAGCAGTCTGGATTTCTGTGGCATTTTTCTCATGTTCGATGCTGTAAAGGTAACTGGGAATTATTGGCACTGGAAAAACAAATAGAATACATTGGCATCTTACTACCAGGTTATTTGTCAAGGGAATCACCAAGTTTTCTTGCTTGCTTTGCCATCGAGCAGGAAATACAAGGATTTCCTACAGAGCACATTCAGAAACACAGAACTGAAAGAGGAGTTTGCTCATGGGAAAAAACACACCCATAACTCAGAAATGCAGCTGAAAACAAAAGTTCATTTACATGACTCTTTTTTTTTTTTTCCACTTTTCATAAAATTTCTGTAAGGTTTTCTATGCAGACATCATTCAGTAAAACATCAGAAGTATCAAAACCCATGTCTGAAGCCTCTTCATTGCACGTGCTGCACAAATCCTTTTATTAGGCTGGGAGAGCATGAATAATGAGAAGAGCATTGTACTTATTATTAAACCAAAATATACAAAATACCATGAAACGCATTTCTAAAATAAACCACAAAAATATTGATAAGCAGAAGAAGAAAAAGGAAAAAAGGTAACAGACCTATATCAAGGAATCAGAACTGATGTGTTGATATTTGCATATCTCTTTCTTTTTTAAATTTACATTGAAAAGATCATCCAGAAGGAACCATCTTTACATGTTTTAGGATCTTAACTGCAATTTAATTGCATTAATATGTATCTCAAACATTTGGATTTAGGAATTTGTAAAAACAGATGTCAGGTTCATGTTCATTCATTTTAATGCAAGTGACAGAATCACCCCTTCCCATCTTGCATTTCTTCTTGAAAAAGCCCACCCTCCTAAGTCTGCAAACCATAATAATTTTTCAGGCTTCTAGCATACATATAACTGAACAAGTAATAAAGGATTAATAACTTTATAAGGAAGTATATTACCATTTTAAAAAATCCAAAATCAACTCGCAAAAAGTAGATTTTTTTTTAGCTAAGGTCCACCTCGAGGCAATAACTTCTAAGCTGAAGCCCCTTCAAGAAATTCAGGAGTCTGATTCAGAAGCTGAGTGCAGCAGCACCTGAGAGCTGGCTCTGCACAGACCGAGTCACTTCCAGGAGAACCATGTGCATTCAAGTGTGTTTGTGTGCACATCCATGAGCCACTGGTTTCTCTGAACCATTTTCTTTCCATTCATATCAACATTTGAGTATGATGAGCTCTAAATCTACCAGTGAAAAATATTCAGTTGTTTTATTTGAGAAGATTCCTGAGTCTTGACACTATCCCACTGAAGCCATTAAAAGTTGGATTTTAGACTTTGATCAAAACTTGGATTATTTTATTAAACTAACTCATGGAAGTGCTTTTCTTAAAAGTGACTCAGACAGTTTTCTTATTAACCTATCATTTTAAGGCCAATGTGGGGGAAAGAGGAACTATCACAAGGAAACAGACATCTCCAATGTTATCTAGCCTGTTGTTTCAGTTGCATGACCACAGGAGAAAAAACGATGATGTGCTAAAAATATTGTTATCTGTTCTGTGAAGTATAAGTGGCGTTTAGCAGGAAAAAAAAAATTTTAAAGATACAAGAAAAAGAGAAAAAAAAAGAGTTATTAAGACCGTTTTATACCATTCCTTATGCTTAAGATGGAAATAAAGTGAGACTTTGATGTCCACGGCGGCACGTTTGCAATGCCTGGAAAATAATTAATGGTTAAAAAAAATAAATTAATAAATAAATCAGTGTTTGACAATGCTGGGTTTGAGAGCAGTTATCAGGCATTCAGGGGGTGCATCTGCCGCCGGAGATCATTCCTGGCATTGACCGGGAGAGGGAAATAAGCCCAAGCCCATTCCACCTACCGACTACGGTGAGCAGCATGTTGTCCAGCAGCAGCGCGATGAAGACGATGAGCAGGATGAGTTTGCGGGACTGGCGGCTCTCCCGCAGCCAGCGGAGCAGCCCGAGCTCGCCCCAAGCCATGTTCCGGCGCGGCGGGGACACGCAGAGCCCGGCGGGGACACGCAGAGCCCGGCGGGGACACGGGCGGCAGCTGCGCTCCGGCGGCCCCGCTCCGCTCCGCGCTGCGCTGCCCGGCCGGCCGCTCGCTGCCAGCGGCACGGCAGGAGCGGGGAGAGGAGGAGCGGGAGGAGGAGGG
>VZRX01000044.1:0-32383 GCA_013398075.1 Notiomystis cincta
GCAGCTTTTCCATGTCTGATTTCTATGAGTTCATATTTATGCATTGAAATACAGACTCCACTAGAACTGATGATGAAACTCCTACTGAATTCCAGGAGCTAGGCTTTTATGTGTAGTGTCTAAGGAGAACTTTTTACTAATTTTAAAAGTGCTATTTGAGGAATTTCCAGCTGCCATAAAAGCTACTGTTGTCTTCTTAGTACTGCAAGCATATTTCCATTTCAAAAGAGGTCTGTACAAATATAAGTATTTCCATAAGTCTTCTGTTTCTCACTGTCTTTAATAAGAGATATTTCCACTGATAAGCCTGAGACTTAAAATCTTGTTATCTTACAGATGAGTAAGTAAACCTTAATGAAATCAATGATTGGGTCTTCAGGTCTCTTTGGTCTGTATGCTGCCTGTCAGGGTTTTTATGTTGGCGTTTCCTGTAACTCAGAGTTGACAGCCTGAAAGGAAGCTCCCAGTCTGTAGACCACTGGTCTGCTCCACTGGTCTAGAGGGACAAAGGGAATAACGGGGATCTGCAGGGAATTGGGAGAAGCCAGTTTGTTCCACACAAATGTGTTCATTGTGAAATGCTGAAAGTGGGAGAATACTTTAGATGTTCCATCTCCATGCTAAACGCCCTTCTCAGCACCACTGTGTCCTTCTGGGTCTCATTTCTTTCCCTACCTGAAAAAAAAAAGATGACACCACCTTTTTTTTTTTTTTTTNTTTTTTGAGGTGGGGTGAGAACTAATGAGGGGAATGCATCATTTAGCTGGCAACAGTTTAAGTTTTTGGTTTAGTAATTAAATATTTATGAACAGGGTAAGAAGGAACTACTGTGAGCGCACCTGTGCAGTTTCGAGCCTTTTCTTTGATGATGGAAAGGAGAGTGAGAACTTTCTTGGGGCAGGAGAATACTCAGTGATGCTCACATTTCTTGAATACCACCACACACTGCACATTCTCTGGAGAGGATGAGGAGGACTGTTACCATTTCCAGCTGTCATGAGAGGGAATGGCTAAAGACACTGCTTCATGTAGGCATTTTCTCACCTTTGGGCGAAGAAGGCAAAGCAATGTCCAGCCTGGGGATCCCAGAATCTCTTAGACCATGAGTTACTTGGGCTTTCTGGACTTTCAGATTTTCTTAAGATACATACCCTTCTCATAGTGTTTCCCTTTTCACAACTGCAGCAGGCATCCTCTGATGATTGAATGTTCAAACATCCACTTCTGGAAGGACCCAGATATTGCATGGACCATCACTGGTCTCAAAAGGAAGGAAAGGCCTACGTTTTCTCATCTTGTTTCCTCATCTGCGTCCAGATTTCCACTTTCACCCATGCTACCTGGGCAGTCTTGGCCACATAGTCAAACTTAGCTCCCAAGAAGTACCAAATGCCTAAGGCAAATCAAAAAGGTTGGGTGTGCTGTGTTATCCTAATTTTCAATTAAAGAGAACAAAAATGAAACTTGCAGGAAGGGTGACAGGTTGTCACAGCACAGCACAGCACAGTTGTGTTTGCTGCTGGCTTCATCCAGAAAACATCATTTGGCTGGACTCCTTTCCTCATCATCTGTATGGCAATGTCACTTGCTGTCCTTTCATCACTATCTGATGTGGTTAATATCTGCAGTTTCAGTCCTACAAAACACCAGTTGTTTTGCCATTGATTTTTGTGCAAGATGCTTTTCCATGTTCTTTCATTTTTAATTCATTCTCTTCTTTGCCTGCCTTGAATGTTCCCATGTGGTTAAAATTGCTTTTAGTGAATCTATGCTCCTTAAGAGAAGCATAAAAGTCAGCATGTTGGCATAGCCCACAGCAGACAGATTGTAAAGTTGTGTTAGAGTCTGTTGAGGTTTCTTTCTTTATTGACAGAACTGGAGAACCAGATCTGAAAAGAGCAAAGCTAACTTCAGAAAATCCTAGTTCTATCCTGTATATGTCAATTTAATGTGCCATTTTTGTCATCCTTTATGTGAAATAGAGAGGAAAAAAGCCAAAAAACCATGCACACAGCAATAAGAACAACAGATTATATGAATATCATCAATAATCTTTCTATCAAAGTGTTAGGAGTTGTTTCCCTTTAGTTTCCTATTTTATATAAATAATCATTATTGCCTGGATTTTTTCAGATGTTGAACACCTTTAGAGAAGGATTGACTCTAAAGGTCTAAAAACCTTTAGACAAGGATTTACTCCACCAGCCATAAAGGAAAGCATAAACCTTTTGATCTGAGGCAGAAGAAACGCTGTTGTGCAGAAAAGAACCTTGTATGATAACCAGCCTTCACCTGTATTTCCCAAGATAAACAACTGTGAGACTATGGGGTTTTGATGTCTCCAAATTTATTTCTGGATCCCTCTTCCTTAGGTACTTAACATGAGATATATGAACTGATCAAAATGGTACATACACACCAATATTCCTTATGTTATAAAATAATTAAATTGAAATGCATAAGATTATCACCATACAAATTGTCAATACGTCATGCATTGTCTTGAATGGATTTATATCAATTTGAGTGTGCTGCAAATCTGGCCAAACAAGAAAAAGTTCCCGTCTCTGGGGAAATTCCTTGGCATCAGTTCTTCCCATATTCTAAGAACAAGAAATTAGTTGTGTGTGTTTAAAAGAGAAAAGAGAAAAAAAAATCATAGAAGCAAATAGCTCTTCCCCACAAATGCTTACAGACTGAATATCTTGAGAGAGAGTTTTTGAGATACTAACAGTAAAATTGCATGTGACAGAAGAAATATTTTTTACCAGAAAAATCAGGAAGAAAAGAACCAAAATGATGTCTGGAAGTAACAGAAAGCAGAACTGCCAGGGAAGCTTTTTGCCATATAACAGACTGATTTTTAGCAAGAAGGGAGAGCTAAAGAATTATAGTTTATGCAAATAAGTCAAGAAAGTAGAAACTAACAAATTAAATTGTATTAACATAAAATATAAATCAATTTCATGTTTATATTTGGATGCTGAAAAAAGTACTGATGCCTAAATGAAAAGGTAAGAGTTTTTCAGCTGCTCTGAATACCTCAGTATCTTAGAAAATTGCCTAAAAACCTTTGAAACAAGAAAGTGAACCATGCCTGTGCTGACTGGACTCATATTTGTTGGAGAGAACTAGAGTCACACAACTAAACAGAATTACATTTTCTGTGGTAGGTTTAGTAGCCAAACAGTAGAGAATACATTGGAAATGTATAGTATACTTGTCAGCTAGACTGTGGTTTACTGAATACTTCCAAACTTTAGACATGGAAAAAAGCTTCCAGGAAGTAAAATCTCACTATACATCCCAAAAACCCAGACAAAATATGGAGAGATATTTATGAAAGGCTTAGATTTCTCTCTTCTGTGTATTAGTATTTGGACTCCATACGTACGAGAAGGCTCAAAGGATGTGTATCTTACAAGCTAATGTGCCATCTTCCTTGCAATTAATTATGATATGGAAAAGTTTTGCCAATCTGTGTGCATAAAAATTTGCTGTGGTGGAATCAATATTGTCTGGAAGAGCATTTGTCTTCCTTTCCTGTGAGACTGTCCCTTCCTTGAGATCCCCTTTTTCACTACAAACATGTCATATTCTGCAGCAAAGGAACCAGGAATCCCAATGAATAAAAACTCTGTTCTTATCACATGACTGTGTTTCAATCTCAGCATGTGTATGAGGGCCTGCTGAACCTCTTGATCTGGTCTAGCAAAAAGAAGAGGAAAGGAAAGAGCTAAAAATGAAACAATTAAATGACACTAAATTAAATTAAAGAGAAAAGGTAAACTGGAACATTAGCTAGAATTCCCAGTGTCTTCTCTAAAACGAAATTTATGGAAGAAAGACTCTGAGATTATCTTACCTGGTTAGAGCGTGGTGCTAATAATGACAATGTTTGTGGGTTCAATCCCCACACTTAAGAGTTGATTTTCATGGATCCCTTTCAGTTTCAAATATTCTGTGATTCTGTGAAAGCAACCACAAGTCTGTGGGAATTTTGTGGGTTTTTTCCCTTGTTAAGTAATTTTACTTATTTTTTTTAAATTGGGATAACATCAGAGTAGCTTGATTTCTAGCATAGACTCAGAAACAGCTTCCCTTGGCCTTCCTGAGAGAACCATGAGCTTCATAGCAGGCTGAGAAGGTGCAGTGAGGTAATGAGTGCAGGGAAAGGAAGCAAAGAATGCCTGTCTTTGCCATCAAAAGTTTTGCTCATGTGATTGTCCTGAGAAAATATGGTAATCTAACTACACGTTTTCTGAAGAAGCTGGATTTTGCATTGTTGTTTGCAATTCCATTCTATTGGGCATTTCCAGAACTACAAGTAAATCCATACACAACCTTGTATAAAACTTGGGATCATCTATTCTAAATTAATCCATTCTTGCTCTAATGAATAAAGCTGAAAAAAGAGGGTACTTATCCTTTATAAGAAATGTAGAATTCATGCTACTAGATTTAATTTAGAACTGCAACATAGTTATTTTTTTCATTTCCTACAAATTGCAGTCTTAAAAAATGTCATGATGCTGATTCTGTCAGCATGTTAAAATGTCACATGAGAAGTGCAAAAATTTTTGAAACATTTACTAAAACTTGTTAGTACATGACAAACTTCAGTGGCATCTTTAATGTGTGCAAACCTAACAAATCAGTTGTGCCACACACAAAAAATAGATATTTCATCAGCTTCAGTGAGACTTCCTGAGCTACTTCCATAATTAAAGGAAAGATAGGTACTAAGTTCTGTTCTCAGATATATTTATACAAATCTGGAATTATTCCAGTTTAAGTCAAATTAGTTTAGCTTCCTAAAGATGTTGTACTGGGATGTATTTGATATCATTACTCAATTTCCACTCAAGGGGAACATATTAATACTGTGCACAATCTGCAAGCCTCTTCTAAAGAAATTAATTCCTACAAATCTATACACAAGTGGAAAAAGTTTTTGAGACTTGCATGTAATCATTTTGCTCTCTGAAATGTGAAGTTTTCCTGCATTGTATCATGGTCATGCTTTGCATACCAAGAGATATTAGTAATGGCTGTTAAAGTATCCTGTCATTAAAAAAAAATTACAAAACTGACGTGACATTTGACAGGATTACTGTTTGCAAGAAGAGAATTACAAAATGCAAGAAACTGAAAGGATGATCTCTTTCTCTATTTCTTCATATCAACTTTATTGGATATTAATCTTTCTATGCACAGAGAATTATGTGGGAAACACTGTCAAATGTGTTTTCTATCTGCTTTTAATTGGCTTCCGTTGATGCCCATGAATTTAGACATTCACTTTAATAGCAGATTTTGTTCAACATTAGGCATGTTTGGGAATTGCTTCTGCAAGTTACTAGTGATTGGGAAAAAATGTTTTCCTCAGGCTGAGCTCTTCTTTGGTTAAGTATTGCCTCAAAATAGATCCCACAGTGGGACAAATGTGTTTGTTGCTTAGATATGGTCTGCCAGATTTTCATGTGGAATATTTCAAGCCGAGAAGGGAGGATGACCTGTACCGTGCAGTTCTTCATGGGCGTTTAACACCCACAGTTTGAAACCCTATCTCTGTTTATTTTCTCAAATGAAAACTGAGAGCATGTTTCTGGGTCCTAGGTTTGGACCAGACCTCCCTGCCAGTGAGGCCTGGCAGGAATGACTGAATAAGCAACCGTTTTGGGTCATGCTAAAGTAACCCCGGTTTGCTGGCTGGGAAGAGCAGCCAGAACTTGCAGTTGCTCCTGGGCTGGCTGACAACTGAAGCCTGTTGTTGCTAGCCCTTCCCCTGACCTTCAGCTTGACTTCTGGCTACTGACTTTGTTTTGGTCCCTGAACCCAGATCCTCATACTAAACACTGATTTGGACTGTGTGTGTCCTATTGCTTAAACAAAGGTCATGTGATAGGTTTTTCAAGTGTGGAGAGTAAATCTTAAGAGTCTCATGTCTTTGCAGAGTGTATCAGGATGGGCCACCCCTAGTGAATTTAGTGCAGGTGTTCCCTGGTATCTGGGTTAGCTGAGTGTGGATTTGAGCAGCTACTGCAGACAGCCATCCTCTCATTACTGCAGCCAGACCTCTCACGTGAGGTGCCAGGGCTCATAAGGACATGTCCTGTGGCTCACAGTGCAGAATAAAGTGGCACTACCCTGAATTGTTTTCATTATGTGTTGGGAAAGACCCTGTTCCTTTCCAGATGCCTATGCTGAAGTGCTCACAGCCCACCAACTTAGCAACATTTCCTTCCTATTTGTTATGTTCCATATTTCTGTCTAGGATTTTGTTGCTGACAGATGGTAAGACACAGACTCCACAGACCTGTTCTAACTGTTGACATTAATCCAGCTTTCTTTTCAGAGCCTCAGAGCATATTTTGAGACAAGAGGTGTACAGTAGGGCAACTGGCATCTGAAGAAGGCAGCTTGGCTTTGTTAAGGAGATCACAGAGATTACAAGTGGATACAGCAGGTTTTAATAACTACAGCATTTCCTCATGCTGAATGTCAATATTGGAACAGAGTGCCAGGATTGCATTGCCATGCTTTCTGGGGTAGCCTTTAAGCAGTTGCATGAGGGGCATGCTCCAACATAGATGAGGATGCACAAATCAGAAAAACCCCAACAAGCCAGAAATGGGTGGTTGTTTTTAAACATCTCCCTATAAACTGACCTTCAGATGGCAAAACTTCATGGTTTATAACAGTTTAATGCTGCCAGTTGCAAAGGACTGTAATGACAGGTAAGTTATTGCTATGGTATTTGTACAGTCAAAGACTTTTAAAATTCCTGAAATCCTCAAAAAATTCAAATTTCAGGGCTTCCATGTGGTTTGTTGAGCTGGATGTTGCAAGAGAAAAGAGACAATAGAGCAATAATCTCTTACTACCCTATAGTGCTGACATACTTTGAGCCTGAATAGAAGAGCTGAATTTAGCTCAGAGTAGGCCTTTGATAGGAGAATATCTGCCTGTTTGTGGACATCTTTTAAGCTTTGGTGATGGAGTACAATGAAATATGAATGAGGAAATATGTGTGTTACCAAAAAATGGCTAGGAGTTCATTCTCCAACACAGTGCCTTGAAATTTCTGCTACAGAGGAAATTGCCCTGCACCACTGTTCCAGCAGGCATTGGAATTGGGGCTAATAGGAACAGGATGCTATGTGAGGTTGCAGGAACCCTGTTCATTTCAAGCTGCTGTGAGATCTGTGCACTTTGCAAGTGCTTGAGGCTTAAAGTGATCTCGGGTCAGCCAGTAGACTGAAGATACACACTGGGCTTTCAACCCAAATTTCCTCTGAAATCTCAAGCAAGTTAAAAAAACCTAAACTATATGGATCAATATACCTATACTGGTGCATCCTGCAATCTCACATGCAGGAATGGCAGGATTTCTATCACTAATGCATTGTGCTCCATTTGATACTGTAAACTAATTTTTATGTCTTTGATGATGTGATTTCTCTACTTAGAGGCTACTCTAGGTCCCACTTGCTAGGGACCAAAAGTGAAACAAAGAAAATAGAGGTCTTACACTCAACTAAAGCTTTATGTAGAAAATCTCAGTTTAGCTCAAGGAATATTTTACACCTGAATAAGTGATTTGTCAGTAGTAGGAAAGATCTGGAGCTGTTCATGGCCCCATAGTGAGAGTAAGGACAGTGATCTCTAGACTGATATGTGGATGGCTTTTCTCTGTTGGCCTCTCCAGTCTGGTCTTCTTTATTATCCATACAAGGGTCAAAGAATCCCAGTTTGGGATTGTCCTGACTGAAACCTGCTTAATTCCCTCTGTCCCAATGCTGCTAATTGCCATTCCAGCTCTATTTGTCTTTCTGTCTCTAGCTGAGTTTCAGTAGCTCCCATTTTTCCAAATGGATATGGACTTTCTTCTTGTGGAGATGGTGAGTAATTGGTCAGGTTCTTAGTGAGCTACCAGCTCAAAATACTGCTAGGGCTTATGGACACCAGGTATATCAGGTGTAACAGATTTGCAGGGACATTCTGGGGCAATTCCAAGAGCAAGACCGTGCAGACAGTTTATTAAGAACACTTCTGAGGAAGTCTTGGATGAAGTTCAAATCACTGAAATGACTAATGCATTTCAGATTTGGCCAGGAAGCAGCAGTAACCCTTCATTTCCAACAGGAGGGCACCAACCATTAAACAGTGAGCTCTCTCTGACACATCACTTTTTACCAACTCCACTGTTGCAGGAATTTAATCACTGGTTACTTTTACTATCAAGGCAAATGGTTTTGTGAGGTTTGGGCACAGATAAGATGATTTGTTTCTTATGTCCAAAATATGTTTGCTACAGGCTGGGTTTGCTGCTAAGTAGACAAACCACATCTGAAGCACTAATGCTCTCATAAACTGACTTCTGCTTTCTGATCATTTCTTTTAAACACAGCTTCTATTCAGCATCAAAAAATATTAGCACTTTTCAGAGAAACCAGATCCCTCAGCTTTGACACATGATTTAGCACCCCAATCATTACACAACACATGGTTTCAAAGTGTCTTTTGCAATTTTAAACGTGTGATGCTACTTGAACTACACTGTCTTTTTCACAGACTGCCCTGGGAAGTTTATTGTACCTATTTTCAATTAGGTTTACTGACACTTCCAGTATAGTTTTCTCAAATAGCAGAGACCATTGAAACACTACATGAAATAGCATTGTTCAGTGTGGACTAAGCAGGTCCAACTTTCCTGGCCTTCACAACAGAGGTGTTGTGAAGTCACAAGTATCTTGAGATGGATCTGTCTTTCCCCATTTTTGACACTTGAAGATAATCTGAAAACAAGGATAACACAAATGCCACGACTCCTGGGGAGCAAGAAGTTCCTTTCTGCCATTTTAATTTCCTCCTTTGGTATCCTGGGACATTTATGGGAAGCAAACTCCTCACAGAGACAGATCGAGCACTTCTGAGGTAGCACTTGCTTATACCATTGTGCTGTTTTCCGTTGGCAAAGGAGTGGGTGAGGGAGTTTAGTTGGCCATGGGGTGCCCTCTTTGATCCAGCTCACCACAGGCCCCCAGAAGTGCCAGTAAGAGCACTAGGGATGGCTGTAGGAGTGAAAGACTGAGCCCACAGGACAGCATGAGACCTCCACTTTCAGCAGCAGGTTGGATTCCTACCAGATTCGAATGATCCTGGAGGTATGGCATGAGTAATACTCATGGCTGACAGCCACTAGAAAAGCCAAATCAGCACAGCCTATGCTTGTTGCTGAATCAACTCCTTTCCTACAGCTTCAGAAACACAAAGCTGCGCTGCCTGCCAGCAATGACAAAGAGCAAATGTGGATCAGAAACTTCAGCCTGTGAGAGGATGAAGGATCTGAAGTTCTCTGTTCTCCCCTGTGTATCCAGGGAAGAGGAGGCAGGATATAAGGGCTGGAGGGAACAGGGCCATTTTGTTGATGGGCAAGTGCTGACAAGGATTTCTCCTTGACAGTGTGTTCCTGCACTGGCTATCTTGATTGTTCATCCCTCCCAGTGGCAAGTTTTGGGCCTCCACAGCACTGTACAACTTCAAGCAACCTCGAATCCCTGCTTCTGCCAGGGTGGCACTGCCTCATGGCACACACCTACCCCTTGGCAATGGCCTGCTGGAGATATCTGAAAGGCAGCTACATAATTCACAGCTGTGAACTGGGGTTTTCCAACAAAAGCCATGTTTCATGAAGCCACTTGTTCATGTCAGCTTTGTTCACTTTGGCCAGACAAAGGAAACGATGGGGCTTCCAGAAAAAATCCCTTTTCCTGGGAGTGCATTGTTGCCACCAACCTCAGTAACACAGCCTGTGCTAAATAAAAGGCAGAATTTATTCCTACCTATCCTAATTCGGTCAGGTACTATTTCCAAGGCTATTCCAAAGTAAATAGGTCAGGGGTACCTGCCAAAATATCAGCCTCTTTCACCTTGTTATTGCTCCCTGGTGTGCCCTCGTTTCAAGAGGAGTAGGTTAATAAGAGTCCACTGCACTACCTTAACCAGCTGAGGTG
The DNA here is from genome assembly GCA_013398075.1 of Notiomystis cincta. Classification (NCBI taxonomy): domain Eukaryota; kingdom Metazoa; phylum Chordata; class Aves; order Passeriformes; family Notiomystidae; genus Notiomystis; species Notiomystis cincta. The sequence goes on from VZRX01000044.1 coordinate 10,020, forward strand.
GGGATATGGTGCCCTGGGGGCTAGCTCCAGTCATCCAAGCTTTCCTGCAGACATTAACACTAATTGGTCATGAAAATGAAAGACGTAACTGTTCTGAAATGCAGCAATAGTGAGATGAGCAAACCACCATGGGCTGCTTCAAACCCACTGCTGCAGACCTACAGGATAAAAGCGAATCTCACCTTGTGGGTGAGAGGATGTAATGGTGTCACTGTTAGTGGTATTTTACTAGACCAAGAATTCTGTGTTGCAAAGGCTTGGCTGGAAGATATATACTTGCTTTTTTTGGAGACTAAAAAGATCTGGTTTAAACTCACACAACAATCGAAAACTGCACAATGTATTAAATACAAAATTCTGAAACACAGAACAAGGTGTTGTGAGTTCACAATTATGTCTATAATATGAAGGTCTAATCCTAATCTTAGCTGATTTTACCTTTTTTCAAGTAGACCATGGATTTATGACTGTGAAACTGACAAAAATTGGGATTTGAGTCACGACAGTAAATTCTACCTATCAAAATAAGCTCTGGAACTTTTGAAATATGATTGTCTGACCCCTGGAAATAAATTTTTTTACTCTAAAACTTTTTTTCTACTCGTGCTGTTTTATTCTCTTCTGCTGTTTGTCAGTAAGGTACTTATCACCATCACCAGTATGAATCCAGGTTGACCTGGTGGTTTGCTTCTCAATGGGAGGCAGATGATAAGAGATGATTCATGATAATATAAGATGTTATGGGGTTCATAAGATAGCAATCAAATCAGTGAAATCATCATCTGGTTAAAGCAGAAAGCAAAACATATGTGAAATAAATTTTAGGCCAGCAGAAAGAAAATCCAGTGCTGTCATCGCCCCAGGGCTCTATCACCTGTACAGAAACAGTGCATCTTGCACTGGGTGTTCTTGCCACCCACTCCTAAAATCATGTGCCTGCTGACCAGTGCTATCATAAAGCAGAATTTAAACATGCTACAGCAGAATGTGCAGAGAAAACAATCAAAGACTTTGGAAGTTTTTTGGACTGGATTTCAGAGCCAGCAAAAAGCCTTCATTCATGAGGGAAGTGTTCTTTGATATAAATAGCTTTGTATCTCTGGAGATTTTTCCCACCTACATAACTATTTCTCTGCTGTTGAGAACTGTTACTGTTCCATGAGGAATCCAAAATCTGGGTAGTGGATTTTAATTGTGGGAGAACTACCATGTAGTAGCTACAGTAGCAGCTATTTTTATTATGCTTTGGTGTAATTTTTCTTTTCCCAAGGGGTGTCACAGGATGATTGTGAGGCTGGAATTTTCCCAGATAATGTAAAAGCCCTAAAAAAATGAGGCAGAGGAACAGCATAGTGAGAAGTACTCAGACACTGACCACAATGTCTGCCTGGAATTAGAGCCAGTTCCTGCTCCTCTGCTCCCTTCCAAATTCTTCCTGTGCCTGGCTATGGGTCCACAATGACAACACCAGATCTGAGTCCTCCCAGGTCATCTAGATATGACCATTTTATCTGGATAAAATGTATGCAACCCTTCTTCTAAGGCATGAACATATTATTTAAAGTTTGTTAATGTTATCCTTTCAAGATGGCAACCGCAGGATGGACAATGCCAGAGCCACATAAACCTAACTGATGGGAAGAAAAGCCAGCACAATCAACTCAGCAAATTGATACCACCAAAATGAGTTTATTCACTAGATAAGGTTAATCAGTATTTTGCATTATGTTTTTCTGGTACCTCTTGATCTGGTAGGAAGAGCTTTGAAGATGGAGTTGATGTACTGGTGAACGCCAACCTCAAGCAAATTACTGCAGTGCTCAAGTCAGTAATAAACCCTCTGGACCCCAGTATGCCAGGAGTGCAGAACAGAGACCTTCATTTTGTCCCTTCAGGGAATCAGAATTAGCTTGTCAAGGTTTATTAGACTGGATGACATTGAAAAGTGGCTTGAACATTGAGTGGTCTTAGAAGCAGCATAGTGACATACACATCACAAAGCCTGACTTCATAAATGCTACTAGATTAAAAGTAGTGATGCATGGCTCTGCTCTGGAGTTTCTGCACCCATGGCTGGCTAATTAAAAGTCTAGATAAACCACGTACAGATAAAGGTTGGTGAGGTCAGAAGTACCCACTTTAATTATCTGCAATCATTACCTTTCTATTCATCAATTTCTTGATAATTCTTCTCCCTTCTCCAGTTTCGTGCATTTCTGGTGCAGGATTGTGGAGGACAGTGCAATGTATTTGGCATGCTGGAGAAAGAGAGGGAAAAGCCAGCCAGGCAGCCCATGTTTCCTGTCCAGACATGTCTTTCCTAAAAAAAAAAAATGGGAGAGGATTATTTTTGTATGCGCTGTGTTCAATTTGTCTACATTCTTCTGGAAGGAGAGATCAAACCTACAGGCCAGATGCTGCCTGCAAGCCTCTAGCATCCCCGTTCCATAAGATAGAGCAGTTTGGAAAGAAAAACTTACTAAGATTTGAGGGTTAAAACAAATCCCTCTACATCCCACAGTAAAGAATTTTTGAAGTCCCACACTGATTTTGCACTGGCAGCAGTGAGGGCTGTTTCCTCTACAGTTCTGCCCTGAGAATGGCAACTACCATCCAGCCAGACCTTACGTCCTTACATTACCCCAGAGCACGCTCTCAGTGCCTCATGGCACCGTGCAACACCATGAGTGACAACACCAGAAACAAGATAGGCAGCAGAGAGCAGCACTGCACCGAGCCACTTCTCCCAGACTCATTTGCTTGGGTCCTGTGCCATACCAATGTGGTGACCCTCTTTCTGTTCCTGGAGAAACCTCATCCAATGCCAGCCCAGATATCTGGCACCGAATCGCAGATCTGTATTAACTGTGTTATTTATGAATGGTAATTATCAGTCCATATTTCTAATTCCCTTTGCTACTTATGTAGGGAACATTAACCATAGGTACCAGTAGAAGGGCTGAAGTTGGGCTCACATCTCTGGACCTGGAGTTTGGTGCACACAGTGAAGTTTCTTGTCTGTTAATTTCCCTCATATTTCTTCTTCCCCTCTTCTTCCAGCATGTGCAGGCCAGATCTTCTCATAGAAGCAGGAAGCCACCTGTGAGAGGCACCAATGTCATTTGTTCATGGAGATTGCAAGGCTGGCTGTTTGATCTGCTTCTAGACGCAGCACCAGACACCAATATGGTCACTGAAAACTGGTACCAGGCTGGGTGTATCTTAGCAGCTCATGTTTCTTGTCTCCAGGGCTTTCACAGCACACATTCATTTTTACCAAGGCAGATTGTTTTCTCCACAACCGCTGAAAATGTGTCTGTGCCCAGTGATGCTCAGTGCCATTATTCCACTTAACTCTCCTCTTAGTGGGGTTTGGCAGCAGTAAAGGCCTCAAAGCTGAAGGAATATACTTAGAACATCACTTGTGTGAGAGCCTCACTGGTTTACTGCCTCTCTGAGGAAATCAGCAACCACACAAGCCCAGATGTAGGAGCAGTCTTGAGGAGGACTCTGCCACCAAAGCTCTCTTCCCCCTGATGACAGCAACATGACTCATGTGCCCTTGAACGTGAGAAAAACCAACCTTATGAAAACCTCTGAGACATTCGGAAATGGTGACACTGTTTTACTCCATTGAATGCCAGTGCAACAAACTCATCTCTGTAAAATGTTCCAACTTTGAAATATTTCAACTACATGCGACTAGAAAGCATCAGCCATACATCACCAGGGACAAGCTTCTCATTCCTCTGCTGCAAAGGCAAAAGTAGGTAACTTGCATGTGATTTATAGGCAAACCTCATCTAGTTAGAGTGCAACACATACCCTGTGCCAGCAGCAGTAAATCCAAGCCCTCTGTGCTCTCCAGGGAATGTTTCATGCAGTAGCCTGAAAAACATGTGCAATGTCTTTGAAAATCCTGTGGTTTAGGGTTGGTAGAAAATTTCTCAGCACCATCCTGCATGCCTACCTGCCTGTGCTGAGAGACTACAACAACAGCAGCAACTGCAAAAATTCCCTGGATTAGGACTTTACATCAGACTACCCAAATCACTTTTGCATATAGTCAGAAGGTTAAAAGGCTTATCTCTGAATATAAAAACTGCTTTACCAGAGTGAGGGGAAAAAAAGAGAGGTGGTTATATCTAGCATTGAAAACGACACTTCAGTTGCAGGAATGAAATGTTTACAGTGTCATTCCAGAACTTTGGAAGTAATATGGTCCAAAAAGCAGGCAAGTGGCTGAAGAAGGCAGTAAAGTGTTCTCGGGTAAAGAAGGAATTCAATTGCCTGTCATCAATTTTAAGTTGTGTTCACTTTTATTTATGGAAATGGGTTTAAAAACTGTTCAGCCCTGAAGAGCAAAAGAAGTTCATCCGTTGCCATCCAAATAACCCCCCAAAGGGCAGAAGGAAACACAGGAGGTGAATGACTCTCCAGAAGCCAAGCTGTGGGATAGCAGAAGAGTTAAGGGGAAAGCAGATCCCCATGGTGCAGTGCTGAGCACCCTGACCTCCACCAGCCCCAGGAGCCAGGCTGCAGCAGAGAAGGTCATCCTCGGGATGAACAGGCAGCAGGGCAGCTGCCTCCCATCCTCCCCAAATGAGAGGTCTGGCCCTGCTGGGTTCAGAGGCTGCTGCCTTTGCTTCTGGTCCAGCAGTGAGAGTTTATTTCTCCCTCTGCACAGAACAGACTCTTCCAGGTACAGTCTCCTGGGAAGATAAAATAGACTTCACTCTATAAAGTAATGGCTTTTGCCCCCAGCCAGGGCAATATAACCACCTCTGCAGAGGGGAAAAATTCAACCTCTCCCAGAAATCTGGGAGATGGCAGGTGTTAGCCTCTTTAATAGGAGTAATAAAAATAATTACTTCTGTTAATATTAGGTATCTGATTTCCAGTGTTGAACAGGAAAAGTGCAATACCTGCCATTTTAAATTAGTCTGTCATGTTTTCATTCCTTCTGCACCCCTGGGATTTCAAAAATCTTGATGAAATATGTGTTCACTCTTCAAATATTTCCTGAGGCCAGTGAGGTCCATATGTTCTTAGGAACAAGTTTTTCACTCTGTGGGTTGTTCCTCATGACATTTAAATTTTCTGATTTATATATATCAGCAGCACAAAGCTAGAAGATGATGGGGTTTTCCCCTCACAAATATAATGCTATGTTTATAATGCACTTTAAAGGCAACAAGAAAGTAATATAATATTTTATAAAGATTAGGTAGAATACTTCATTGCAGCCATGGCTCCTAAATTGCAGTGTCATTGTCAAGGTAAGAATGATATTTTATTTAAACTGCTGCTGAACATATGGTGTTATTTATGCCCTAGACATCCACAGAAGAAAGAATTTTCCAAGTCTAATTTAAGCTGTTAGCAAGTAGACAGCAAAAAGATGAGACCTCACTGGTTTTACTAGCTAACAGTTCTGGTTTAGATTAAAATAGTTAAGAGATGTATTTTTTTGAAGGAAAAAAATTCTGCATGGTTTTGTATAGGAACCATGACTAATGAAAGTGTAGATCTGTATCCTTCCTCTGCTGTCAGATCTTGCCCATGATACAATCTCTGGTTGTCCTCAACTACCCATTGTACATCACATCCCATGACCTTTCCCTTCTATCAGTATTTTTTGATGAAAATATTATTTGAAGAGGTTGGGGCAGGTTATGTGTGACAGGGAACAAATATGTCTCTATTCGTCTCTTCACGTGCTGAGAATCATTTTGCTCTTTTGCAAAGATGAAATTGAGCTGAAATCAAATTCCAGGTTAACTTTACTCATAAGTAGTGGCAAATAGTATAGGAGGCTTTGATTCAGGGCACTCTGGGGATTATTTTAGTTTTCATGAAAAACAGGAACTGAGAGTGTACTTTAGAAAAGAGGCTTATTTTTGAAACAATTTGAATATATTTCAGCTCTTAGTCCTCTCTTTCCTTCCCTCACCTTCTCAGTACAGGAGAAACAGGAGAAGATGAAAGCCACTGTGCAACTAGAAAGCGATGACCTGATTGCCACAACTGAAACTTGGTGGGATGAATCCCAGGACAGGAGTGCAGCTTTTGATAGCTAGAGGCTGTTCAGGAAGGACAGGAGAGGAAGGAGGGGTGAATGGGTTGCCCTCCACATCCAGAAATGGATAGAGTGTGAAGAGCTGCCGCTGAAGAGCAGCAGGCTGCAAGCCTATGGGTGAGAGATGGAGACTGAGGCAACAAAGGAAACCTTGTGTCTACCACAAGACAAGAGTGCAAGAGCCCTCAATCCTCATGCACAAGAAATTGGGCAAGAATGGCAAGGGACTGGCATGGCTGGGTAGAGACCTGCTCACCAAAATAAAGGGAGAGAAGCAAACGTGCAGGCAGGGGAAGCAGGGACAGGCACCCTGGGACAAATATAGGGATACTGCTCAGTTGTGCAGGGATGGGGTCAGGGAGGCCTAGGTGTAGCTGGGATTGAACTTGGAAAGGGATGCAAGGAGTAACAAGAAGGGCTGCTACAGATATGTTAGCCAGAAAAGGAAGATCAAAGACAGCATACCCCCAAGATGAACAAGACTGACAAACCAGTAACAATTGTCCAGGAGAAGGCTGAGGTACAAAACAACTTTTTTATCCAATGTCCAGTTGCAGACAGTGTCCCTCGAGGACTCATAATGGGACCAGTACTGTTTAATACCTTCCTCAGTGACATAGAAAATGGGATTGAGTGCACCCTCACCAAGTTTGAGACTACATCAAGCTGAGTGATGTTATTGATGTGTCTGAAGGACAGAATGCCATCCAGAGGCACCTGGAGAAGCTCAAGGAGTGGGCCCCTGGGAACTTCTTTAGGCTCAGTTAAACCAAGTATCAGGTGCTGCACCTGGGTTGAAGCAATCTGAAACAGAAACACAGGCTGGGCATAGAATGAATTGAGAGAAACCCTGCTAAGATGGGCTTGGGAATACTGAAAAACAAAAAGCTGGACATGACCTGGCAATGTGAGCTTGCAGTGCAAAAAGGTCAACTGTATCCAGAGGCTGTATCCAAAGCAGTGTGGCCAGCAGGTCAAGGGAGGTGATTCAGCCTCTCTGCTCTGCTCTGCTCTGTAGAGACCCCACCTGGAGTACTTTGTCCAGCCTTGGAACCCTCGGTACGGGAAAGATGTGGACCTCTTGGAACAGATCCAAAGGGGAGCCATGAAGATGATCAGAGGGCTGGAGAACCTCTCTAGTGAAAACAGATTGATAGAATTAGGATTATTTAGCCTGAAGAAAAGAAGACTCCAGCCTGTCAGTATTTGAAAATGGCTTATAAGAAAGATGGAGAAAAACTTCTTAGCAAGGCCTGTTGCAATAGGACAAGGGGCAATGGTTTTAAACTAAAAAAATGAGTATATTTAGAGAAGACATTTTTTATGATGAGAGAGTTGAAGCATTTGGCACAGGTTGCCCAGAGGAGAAGGGAAGGTTCAGGCTGCTCAGAAGTCAGCAGAGGAAGTTCAGGTTGGACATCGAGAAGAATTTCTTCACAGAAGGGGTTGTTAAACATTGGAATGTACTGCCCAGGGAGTTGCTCAAGAAATGACTGGACACAGCACTTAGTGCCATGGTCTAGTTGACAAGGTGGTGAGCAGTCAAAGTTGGACTCGATGATCTTAGAGGTCTTTCCAGCCTAAATTATTCTGTGATTCAGAGAGGTGATCCAGAGATGCCTCATCCCTGGAAACCTCCAAGACCTGGGATGGGGCCCTGAGCAAATGGATCTAGTTGCAGGCATCCATGCTAATTGCAGAGGGATTAGTCTGGATAACCTTTAAAGGTCCCTTCCAACCCAAGTTGTTCTGTAATCCTCTGATTCTATGACTTTAGCCTGAGTATTTCACTTTAATACACGTCTTAACTCAGTTTTGTAGATGGCCTTTAGAGCTACAAAAGCTCACTTCATTCAAAGCTTGATCCAGATACTTTCTTCCACTGGAAAATAGATTTAACTGTTAGCACTTGCTCATATTAGAAAGCTAGGTAGAGATCTGCAATACAGTGGACTATGCTAAAGGAACACTTTATAGCAAAAAATCATGATATTAAGCAAAATTGTGAAATTAATCACTCCAACAGAATTGCTAAAGCTGAGAACTGGTAGAAATGGACACTAGAATTCTTTTGTTCAGACAAAACTTCTAAGGCTTATCTTATTGGCATGTTTCTTAGTGATGTAGAAAATGGCATTATACATGTGTATATTGGAAAAAAGTTTTAATTTAAGTTTTCCACTATGCTATTCATTTGCATTATTCAGTGGCCACCCCCTGTACAGGTACAGACTCTGTGCTGACAGGTCTCCACAAAATGCCACTGCAGGGCACCCTGACAGGCTGGGGAAGAAGGATGAGCAGAAAAGGCAGCAAAAAAGAGCTCCCTGAGTTGGCCACGCCATCAGAGGCATCCATGAAACTGCACTCCTGTTGGCCACACAGCAGGTCAAGGGCTGGATTTGGTGCTGTCCTCATGCTGCCACACCCCCAGATATGACCCTAACTTCCAGAGCAATGGCTTCTAGCCCATTCTCACTTGCAGGCTCACTGGCAGCCATCCTCCTGCCTATGTGTTCCCCATCAGGGGCTCAGGGAAGCACCAGGCTTTCAGCAGGGCACTGCCATCACCATCCTGGAAGAGTTCAGCCAAAATGACCAGCAAGACAGGGTAGCTCAATGTTTCTAAAGTCTGTTTTGTCAAGTGAGACTGTTCATAAAAACAGGTGTAGTGTTTCTGCCTGTTGTTTAAAAAAACTCTCACACATCACTGCCACTTTTTTCAGCTAATCTTTGCAAAGTGCTTAAGTTACATGTTCAAAGACGTTAAGCACATGTTTATATCCAGTTCAACACCATTATTAAGGATTTTCAGCAGGATATGAGCAAAGTCAATAAATCTGGAAAGCAGCCCTTTGACAAGTGCTACAACCAGCAGTAAGGACTTCCAGTGACAACACAAACAGGGGCTGAGGTATTTTCAAAGCACTGTATGGTGACACTAGACTGCATCAGTAGGTAGTGTTATTACTCCAACACCATGAGGGAAAGAACACTGCCTCTTTCTCACAGCAGCCAGAGAAAAGATCTTTTTTATCTCAAATTGCACTGTTGAATGAAGGGACTTTCATTTTCACTAAATTCTCCAGTTCACTGTTCAGCAGCTCCATCTAAAGTGGTTTTGCTCAGGTACCAGAACCAAGAGAAGAGAGATCTGACATCCCATTAGCTGTGAGAATGAATCCAGATTCCATCTTCCTGCTGCTGTTTTACTTTTTTTATCTATTTGTTCCTCTGCCCTTGTAAATCTTCTTTGAAGCCTTTAAAAAGGGTCTTTTTATTTCTTTAGAAATAATGTGTTCAAAATTCTAATGCACAGGATATGCTTTTTGAGTCATTCATCCTCAAATTCTGTGTGTACAGAGCAAGTGTGAGGTGCAGATATGTGCCTGTGCCTGAAGCAGATGTACACCTGCAGACTTAGACAGGGAGTCTCCCAACTGGTATTTCACAAAGTGTAGTATGTGTGAAATGGTCACATATCAAGAGAATTTGCAGTTTATTTATCCCAAGCTCACTGTCTTTTAAAAGGTTTGATTATTTTAAAGCCTAGAATGTGATTATATTATTTTTATCTCTTACGGACTGATGGAAACCCCAAATATCTTCACAAATGAGACATTGATGTAGATCTGGGATAGGCTAGATCTGTCTCTGACAAACCATCTTGGCTCTAGAGCCAAGAGAGAGAGCATAATGGTTTAATTCTGTCATGAGATGGCAGTTACTCCATTTGTTTCCCTTGCTTTGAGGAGTGGGGAAGAATCTGAGGCTTTGTTCTGACAGTGAAGGGCCAATAGTGCTAAAGCCATTTGCAAAAAGACTCTTGACTTCCAGCCTAAAAATCCTGAGCTATTCTCATCCTAAACTTGTCCTCAGCAGATTCTGCCAATCATGACAAACTATGTGAAATTTGTGGTGAATTTGTGATGTGCAGAAAAGTCCACTAGGGACTAATTTGACACCATCAGATGCAATTTTCCTTTATTACCCTAAGGCAAGATTTAAACTAGTTTCCAGGGGTGAGAGGTTATTCCATTAATCCAGGGCGCTTGCCCCAGCAGGCTGCCACCTAGATAGTCTGGGGCATCATTAAGTGGATGTATTTCTCCTGTTTTCTTGGTCTTTTCTGGGATTTTCATTTTAGGGTGGCACTTTTATTCTTAGTCTTCAGATGGACACCTCTTTTCATAGCCAGACCAATCTCTACCAAAGCCTTTCCTGCAGCCTGTTTTTGTAGGAGAAAACTAAGATTTAGGCTCAGTCAGTCCAACAAATTTGGTTAACTCTGTGTTGTCTGGAGTGGAGGATGAGTAGATCAGGGATCCTCAGTGAAGCTCAGATAACACTGGAAGGTAGAGATGAGTGGGAGTATGTGGCACACAGAGACAACTCAGGCCCTGTAAAGCAGCGCCAGCCATCCCAAAACAGAGCCACCTCTGCCCACACTTACCCCACAAGTACCTGGGCATCTGGGAAGAGATGAGAGCTTTAGCACAGTGCCAGGCTCAGCTAAGCATCTGCCTTCATGTGACCTTGTGCCTGAATCATTGCATCATCTGTTGTCCTGGCTCAGCACAAGGCTCTCCAAGGCAGGACCAGCAGAGCTTCCCAGCTTGGGGGTCATCCTCAAGCAAAGCAGCTCCCTGGCTTCTGGACCCCAGCACACACTGGAAGTAGCACAGCCTTATTCTCGTGAGATTATCCCTGAGGGACAAGCCTTTGTCATAGTGTCTCTGACCATGGCACAGCTCCCCTGCCATGCACATAAACTGCACACTGCCAACCAAAACTGTGCAGATTTCAGTGCTGGCCAACACCAGTGAGACTGCAGAATCCTGTCTGATACCCATCTTATACTCATTCAGGACCAGGTTCTACCAAAATCCACCACAAAAAGTTAATGCCACAAGTAAGTATGATATTTGCAAGAGCTCAGTCTTTTAAGCTTCTTTCCCCCTTTTTTTCTTTAGGGTTTTTCCTTTAGCTTCAACTTGAAGAAAGTTTAGTTCAGCTCTGTGTCTTTGTGCCTCTCCCTTTCACACAGGCACTGACTGCCAGGGAACATATTGCTTCTGTGAGATTTTGCAAAGGACAGAAGGAGAACTCCTCAGTGGTTTTGGTAATGAGCCAGGAAAGCAAAGACAAAAAAACTGAGAACTTTACTCTTTAATCCTGGGTAGGAGACAGGATTTTCTTAAGGTTCTGTGTGTAAGTGGTTTAGTTGAACCAGGGAACTTTGGTGCAGCAGAGACATAGCAACCCTGAATCTGTGAATATTGCAGTGTTTGTCTTTGGCAGTAATTTGGAAAAGGCACTGCAGAGGCAGGAACAAGAATCCCCAGGAGGGCAGATGCAACATAATCTGCCCCAGTACAACATTCTCTGTGGTTTTAATAGCTGGCATAAATCCCAACTAGTGAGGTAGTTCCACCTCTATTTAAAATGCCATTTTAGTTGTCAAGAAGAGCTGTTAAGTGAATTAAAATGAGCTAGTATTGAGAAATGAAATAATATTTATATAGAGCTTGGATGGATTTGACTTCACCTCTTTAACTAAACTAGGTGAAGGCAAAATATTGGGAACTGATGATTACTAAAAAATAACCTGGATAAGGAATACTTATTAATTTAAAGTTAATTATCTATCCCTAAAGGGTTTTCTATATGGTTTTATATATATGTAGAAATTCTTGTCTCGAGGCAGACAACTCTGCAGTCTGGATCACCTGAGAGTACAAATCTGGGCCACAGTACTTCTGATGACAGCACTGAATTTTTATCATTAATTAGCATCTCATGGAGCTAATGCTATTCACTGTCCTTCAAAAACTGCTCAACAGCCCTGATTTTTGCCACATGCTCTCTGTCTTTCCAGCCCTCCAAGGCATGGTGGGAAGCAGACCCCACTGCCATGTAAGAGTGTTTGCAACACTCTCTTCCATGGCAAGAAGAAGACAGGCTTGGATGCATCTGCTTTCAAGATCAGCAATTGCTTTGAGGGAAAAAAAAAAAAAGAGAAACAACCAGGAAAAGCCATTTAAACTGAATTACTGGCACTACTATTTACTATTTTCACCTCTCCACAACCTAGCCATGACTTCCAGTGCATCCTGAGTTAAGAGTTCATAATTCCAGCTGAACTTAATGGGAGTATTTACACAAGAATTGTGTTGCAATACCTAATAAGCTTGGTTGTGGGCAAATCTCTTTTGCTGTGTCTGTACTGATTTTAGTCCAAAGAACATCCCCACTGATGCAGTTCCACCAATAGGTGGGAATAATTGTAACACTGCTGTGACTAATCACTGTTAATTCAACAACCACATCTTCTCTTCCTAGCCCAGGGCAGACTGCAGTGTTTGCATGTTGGTGGCTGCTGCTGCCTTGTCCACACCAGATCTCCCACCATCAGTATCACAACAGAAGTTCTTCTGAGGAGCAGCTCATAAGACAAATGAGATTTTCATCAGATCCTCTCTGTCTCCACTTTCTTCATGAGCACAATAAAAAAAAAATATTTCTTCAGGTCACTGTGAAGCCTAATGAGTAAACACCTATAAAGGGCTTTGAAGACGAAAAGTATAAAATATTCCACTCAGTTATAAAAGCATAGATGAGGCCAAAGCAGCATCCAGTCATCTCATTTGAATAAAATATTCTTTTATAATGTTCTAGTGATGCTGTTTCTTGAATTTGATGGGCAGCAGTCAATCTCTGTACAGAAATAGTGACACCACAATCTGCACTTCCTCTTCATGAGCTTTAGAAAAACTGATCCATCTCATTTAATAATGAAAAGAAAATAGGGAAGGGAGAGAAAGAAAGAAAGAAAGAGGCAGAGAAGAAAAATATGTTCTTTGAGCCAGTGTGAGGTGTAGGGCAATGTTTCATATTAACCCTGGTTTCCTCTTCATACATCTGATTTCTTTAGAAAACACAGCCATAGTTCATCCACCGGTCCTATGGCCCACATTGTTCCTGAGGGAGGCTCAATGCTATGGTTAGAAAGAACTAAAGGGAAAATATTGCCGAGGAATTTAACCAAATTTTTCGAGTGAATAGCTTTGTAAGAAAAGAGGATGCACTGAAGCTAAAGTTTCTTCTGAAAACCATGGTGTGTTCATTGATGCTACCAGGAAAATCTGGAGTTTTTCCAGCCAGGGTCAAACATAAAACATTGGATGGCATTGGATTGCATTTGGTTGGATTAGGGTAAGGCACCTTCTATAATATGGAGAACTGGAAAACAAACCCTTGCTCCTCCTCTCTCCAAACAAGGATATCAAGGTGGTTCTTCCCATATCTAACCAGTGATTTCTGATCAATTATTTCCTTTTTCCAAAATCAGTTAGGACTTTTCCAGCAGGGGCACTGCCACAGAGGAAGGGACATCCTTCAGCCTACGGTGACAGGGATGCTCAGCTGCTCAGCAGAGAACTGGTCAGTGAGAACAGCCTGGGCAATGTTCTACCCTGGACCTGGAAAGCTGGGAAGAGCATGGACAGCTGCAAATGATAGGTTGGAAAAGCCTGTGCCAAAGTGATGCAAACCATTAGATAAGATGTGCCCTTCAATTTCTTGCTGCTGAGTCCATAGCAAATGTAATGGCAAAGAGGGACATGAGCATGGATTTTCCATGGACAGACAAGCTCCCTCATCACCCTAGGAGACACAGGCACAAGAGAGGAGAGGGAGCAGTGCTTTCCAGGGGTTTATGCAAAATGCCTCAAGCCTGGGGTGGAACAAAGCTAATAAGAATGATTTGGGGAATCAGAAATGTCAATGAGCTTGGATGTACTTTCTCATACTCGATCAGTTGCCTGACCTTCTCTCTATGCATTCCTTTGTCTATACACAATGGTGCAGAAGAGAACTTATTTCATCTGACTTCAGGCATTTACATATTTTAGGACACTGTTCAGGTCCTCTCTTTTAGACATCTATCACAAGACAAATAAATCAGTTATAAAAATATCTGTGTCTTTCCACGGACTACAAAAGCAGTTGAGAAGACAAGTTCATATGAAGATATGTGGTCAGATCAATTTTAACCCCATGACTTTACCCCCCACATCCTTCTCATTTCCCCCACGAAAAAACACAGATCCCCTCACAGCACAGAGCTCAGCACAAGCAGGGCTCTGCTTGCAGAGTTACGCCAGGTTGTGTTCATTGATGAGTGAAACCAGGTTGAAATGCAACTGCTAGCTCTAGCCTCCCACTCATTATCTCTGCTGAGTGTTTAGATCTCAGGGAATTTGTGGAGTTTCTGGGTTTCCAGATACCAGATAGTCTTTTCTGTGAGGCAGTGGGCGTAATTCCTTCAATGATTGTGGAGGAATCTCCAGAGGGGAACCTCATGAGCATTGCTCGCTCTCTCCTCTAAGGGAAGAAATTGAACTCATGGTTTTCTGACAAATGCTTGTTTTCTGCTGTTGTCAGAAAGCTAGGAGACATTTAGCAGCTGTAACAGTGGAAGCTAAATAAAAGCAGAAAATTTCCTGTCTGCTGCTACACTGGATAAGTATGCAAAGTGAGGTTAAAGAGAGGTAGATCTGCTCCAGGAGACACTGTCATCCAAAATAATTTTTGAAGGGGCACAGTCTTCCCTCCCTTCTCCCTTTGATACTGGTTTAATTCCACAAAACACAGTCCAGTGATCACTGCAAACATAGTTTGCATAGTTGCATATTCAAACTACATGTTAAAAGTGGACTTGTTTTTTAAATAGGATATGGCCCCAGCCTTCCTCCAAGATACTAGTGTGCAATTGATGGGATATCTGTTTCAGAGTTGTGTTTCTATTATGAAGTGTCTATGTAATAGACTTGGTGTCACCAGACATTGAAGTCATAGGAAGTACTGTAGAAAACTGACTTTGATACAAGCAATACCTCGATTTCTTTGGAATATGAAACTCCTTCACTTTCTTTTCTACTTTTGTTTCCTAGGGCCCTGCTTCCTTCAAAGATAAAACTGATTGCTGGTTTCAAGGGCTATTTATTGCCATGACAGTGACATATTACTGTGAGTAGTGCCTCTTAAGTACTATTAGCACCTACCTGATCTGAAAATGTACAAACATTCAACCAAAATTACTGTTTTAATGGACAAGCCTAAAATAAATAAACAGGAAACAAACAGAACCTTTTAAAAGAAGGAACTGCAATTGAAATACTTTAAAGATAAATAAACTTTTAGATTTGACTCCCTCTAGAGTATATTTAAGGAAAAGCTTGAATCAGGAGATACCTTTTTTGTTGCAGAAACTCACAGAAGTCCCATGGAAGTTCTCTCCAAGTGCAAGAACCCCTCTGTGCCCAGCAGCCTCTCTACAACAGAGCTCTCTGCCAGTTACAGCCAAGCCCATGCAGCGCTCAGACCAGAGCACCTCAGTGCCTCCCTGACACCAGAAAACAAAGGTATCTCTTCTTTTTCAATGAGGGGTGACAGAGCTGTAATTGTGCATGCCTAGCCTTCCCAAAAAGGAGCCTTCCTGTCTTCATCAGCTGAAGGCAGTCAGAGGGCTTTCACTTGGTCTGCAGTGGTGAGTCAGAGTAGACCCACGTCTCTGGGGACCTGTTGTAGAACAGGACCTTCATTCAATTGGGCCCCTGGGGATTCAAACAAACTCAACACAGTGTTGCAACATCTGAAGATCACAAATGTCTTTTTTTTTTTCCTACAATGAGGATGGTTACCCATTTCAAGATGAGCAGGGCCCATGTAGTCACTGAGGTCATTACAAGCCTTTGGGTGAAACTCCCTCAGTCCTGTTGTGCAGGACACAAGAGACGCCAATGTATCCTCTCTCTGTGTCTGCTGATGCTCCCACTGCCACTCTGGGGAGCTGCACAGGTTTGTTTACAGGTGATAGTGAGATATTGAACAGAAGAAAAGGTAGCACAGAATAAACAACTGAATTTTCAAGAAAGAACCCAGTGGAAACTAGACACAGGGTGTCTCAAACCATTTATATCTATGTTTCTAATGAAAAACAAGCAGAACATCAAATACATTCCGTAAGTTTCATAT
Source organism: Notiomystis cincta (assembly GCA_013398075.1). Classification (NCBI taxonomy): domain Eukaryota; kingdom Metazoa; phylum Chordata; class Aves; order Passeriformes; family Notiomystidae; genus Notiomystis; species Notiomystis cincta. The sequence continues at coordinate 26,137 of VZRX01000044.1, forward strand.
GTAATAATGAAGAGGCAATACAGGACAGGCACAATTTTCCTTCTCTTTTTGCCAGAAAGCAAGATGAAAAAATACTTGGGTAAGAAAAAAACAGTGTGAATTTACTGAGCTGCCTGGATGTGAAAATAGAGAAACTGGATTTCTTACTAACTAGGTCCATTACTTCCCAGCATGTGATGGATTCTCAGTTGCTAGGTTTTTAAAGCCACAAAAGAAAGGGAAGAAGAAACCCAAAGTTTGCCCCCTCTTGCTGCATAGATGTATAGATAAATTCAGTCTGACTACAACACATGGACTGCATGGCAGTACCTCCAGGAATAAATTTGGATCACTATGCCATAGACTCCAGAGAGTCAACATGACATATTGCATCATATCCCCCTACACAAAAAGAATTCACTAACAAACATCACTTCCAAAAGTGCTCCTTTATTCCACTTTTACATTATAGTTTCTTATGAAATATCTCAGTGGATGACTTTGGTGCTTTGCCACATTTCTCTCAATCTATTTATAAATGTTTGGTTGGAAAGAAAGTAAACATTACAGGACAAACACTTTATAAACCTTTGCTATTTTCATATAATTCTTGAACTGGAATTGGTTTTGCTTAAAATAAATAATAATCCTGGAGTGCTCTGCAGAATGACACAAAATCTCCCAAGCTTGTTAAAATAAAAATATAAAAGAAAAGAAAATAGAAAATAATAAAGCATAAACCAAGTGGTTTATATCTCATTTGAGAACACAGAAAATTGCCTGTTATGAGGGGAAAAAAAAAACAAAAAACAGCCTGCCAGGTAGACTTCATCCTGCAAAGTATGTCACCGGTAACAGCCCTCAGGGTAATCACTGCTCTTTGATTATAAATCGAATTGACTAACATGCCACCGAAAAAGCGACAGCACCGGTGAGTGCTTGATTCCCCCGCGCCCCAATAGCGGATTAAACAAATGTGTCACACCTAAAGACTGGTGCATTTGGAAAAGCACAACTGGTTTCTCACAGGCAGGAAAGTGCTGGCTGACAGAGCATGTTGCTGCTGCCTGCTGCTCCCTTCCCACCTCACACACCCAGCGACTTGCTGCTTGTTTATTTAAATGACACTGCTGTTTGAAATGATGGGGGCTTCTTATCCTCTTGAGTCATGCATTCTCTGTCTGCGATCCTCTGTTTAGGCACTTTTAGCACCTCATTAATTACTAACTGCAACAAAGTCATGCTGTTTTGCAACTCTATTGCCTTTGTTAAGAAATCTCAATCCTGTGTTAGAATGTGAAAGGGGACTGTTATCTACCATATGCCCCGCTTGACTCCATATTACAGAATTAGCTTTATAGTTCCTGAAAGACATACACATGTGCTTCTTATGTGCATACCCCATGGTTAAACAGCCTGGCTTCTGCTAAATAGCCTGCCAGTACCAATTGTAGAAGCTACTGTTGCAGATAAACCCCCCTCTTAACTCCACATGTTATAAATAAATGTTTTATCCAGGAATATGCAATTTCTTAACAATGGCCTTAAAAAGTCTTAACAATGTCCTTAATAAGCCTTAATAATAAGTCCTGCTGCAAAGTGCTATCCTAGATGCCTTTCTGTGAGTCTGAGGGTACTAAAACCCTCTCAAACAGTTAACTATTAAAGATAAGTAACTAACAGATCAGGCAGTTGAAGATATTATTTCACTTTTAGATTAAATGTTGATGGGACAACATCATGTAAGGACAATGAAAGTCTTCCTTGCTATGCTCTGAACGTTATCAGTGTATGTAAACTCTGCAGGCACATTAAAGCAGATTGGTACAAGAGGTTTGATCCAAAAGGGATTTTGATAGCTGTGCAGAAAGCTGTGATTTAAGAATCATCTTCAGCAGCAGCTGAGGCTGGAAGAACCTAATTAAATTCAAAATGTCCTTCCTTGTTTGGGGTGAATGCTCCTCAGAGTACAGCTCCTGCAGAGACCCAGAGCCAGCACAGGCAGGACTCTTGCGTGAGCAGACTGTGGGCCAAACAGAGCTGAATTCTCTGAAGATCTAGACCCAGCTAGCAGTGGAACCAGGCCCCTCTCAGCAAGCAGTGTGTAAAAGCTTGTTTACAGAACAGGGACAGAAAAACTGAAATGGTAGCAATAGTGACTTTGCTTAGTGGTTAGGGTATATGCAGCCAGAAGATACCGGTTTCTGCTCATAAAATTCCATTTAATGTGAAATGTGCGAGCATACTTTCAAAAAGGAGACAGAAAATAAGATTTCCCTTCATGTGCCTTAAAATCAATTCCTTCTTATCATCTGACACCAAGAATGTTTATGGTGGCACAGATGCAGCAGAGCAGCCTGTGAAGCAACCTCAGCCAAAGAATCACATAACTGAGGGCTCAGGGTGTGGGGTGCAATTGCACCCTGAATCGTACTCCCATGGAAGGTATTCATGGAACATGGGTCCACGTGCTAGCCAAGTTTCACTGCCACTGGGCTAAAGGGAACTCTAGAAAAAGACACAACTGACTATTTGTTTTGAAAGAAAGGGTCTTAATTTCTTCCCTGATGGAGGAGGCTGGCTGACTCAGGCATGAATGGCTATTTAGTGGGACAGAAAATCCTAGCTGGGCTGAGTGTTTCCTTATTGCAAGCTCCTGCTTGCTCTCAGTTCAGGATAAATGTTGCTTCTGGTAGCAGTTTGGAAGGTACACCTATTGCCACAGTTTATCTGGAGTATTTAGACATCTAAATATTGAATGTTGGATGTCTCTTGCAAAATCATATGCCTATAAGGTAGGATTTGCTACTCCTAAATTGAAGATGCTTCCATATTTCATGAGATCTTGGCTTTAAAGTTGTAGCTGTCTGATGCCTGATTTGTAATTTGTTCAATGTAGTAGATGTAGATATTAGCTTAACAGAAGCTCCACATCACTAAATCTTTGTTATTCAACTAGCAGTCATCAGCCTCATGCAAAAAGAGAAGTAAGTTCAGAAGTAAAACATGATCAGATTCTTTCCATTCATGAACAGTAGTCAGAAATATGCTGGAAGGTACACAAAAAGGGTAAGGCTCTGACTAGGGAATATCTGTCTCTTCAGAAAAGTGTAAGGGCTTTTCTCAGCTCCAATGAACTGAATGGAAAATATGAACTGATGAAACACATCCAATTGCTTCGAGCTCTCCAGGCATAGTGACGGACATCAGTTTGTGCTTAAAAGTTCTTCTCAAGAGTACCGTGTCACCAGTGCACCAGAATCAAGCAGAGAATAATATTCTTTATGACTTCCATTTTGCAGTTTTCCAGAATTTCACTTTACACCTTGAAATAAGCAACAAGAGCATTTGAGTACAGAAGTGTTCCAGACTGCTCAGCACTGTCTGCCTAACACTGAAACATCCCATGGAATAAGTATCAGTGACACATTTACCAATGTTTAGTGAAGGACAGGGCAGGGTAACCCATCCCATGGCTGCATCCTCTGTGCCTTATGTTGTGACAATGGCTGCCCAGCTCCTCAGCTACAGCTCCTACAATGCTGTAATATCTCTGGATATCTCTGGATATCTCTGGATATCTCTGGATATCTCTGGTCACTGGAGCTGAACTGCTTCAGTATATCCTGGCAATGGGATGGCATTGTTGAGGACAGCTGGAACTGCAGCACATGAGCTCCATCTACACTGTGCACCACTGTCCTTTTTCATGCCCACCCGTTCCTCTGTATGCACACTGCATACAGGCAACCTGCTCATCACCTACACTGTGCAGTGTGAGCACACACATAAACAAATGGGCTTGTTCCCTTGTTCCTGCCTTTCCAAGGAACTCTAACATCTGTAATTTTACCTAATGTAGTGAGATTGCTTCACTGACCTATTTGAGTCACTCCCTGCCCTTACTGTTTTACATGTCAGGTTTTTTCATTTTCTCATGGTGTATCAGACCAGGAAACTGAATATGCTGAAGAAAACCCTTTTTGTGTTTCATTTTTCAGCCTGGTATTTCCCAAACCCTTGAATCAACAGAGCCCAGGAAGTGGGAATGAGCAAGTCACTTGGGCAAGTGTGGAATCTACTTAGATGGACACTAACACCAAAGAAATTCACAGGAAATCCTGCCAAAGTGAGAAAACAGCTCCTCCCAAGTACTGAAATCATAGAGAAATCAATGCCTAGACAAATGGATGTGTCTGTTTGCTGCTAGTTACTCACATACTCCAGCTTTACCCAGTTATAGTTCCACCCTATGGGCTCTCAGCACAGGAGAAGCAGACTTGGGCGAACTGATGCATGAATTTAAGCCAGTACAGTTATCCTAGTATTGCCTTCTGGGTGCTTGAAGTTAGTCTACATCAAAAGCTTTTTTTTTTTTTTTTTTTTTTTTTTTTTTTTTTTTTTTTCAGTATACATTAGAAAAACATTTATGTTAATTGCTTCTGTTCTGGAATGAATATTTACACCCAAAACACACAGATACTTCCACGGGAATGCTGAGATTTTTCTTGTAGAAACACAGTTGCTCTAGGCACAGATTCTGCAAACACAGAACAAAAAGCTGGTCTGCATCCCAAGAGTTTTACAATCGGATCGCAAGTCCAAGAGACGACCAACTGATAGATGAATACAGGGAAACAATGACTTAGCACGGTTTGATCATCCTCCTATTAACTGCTAAAACTTCCTCTGTGCCAAAAACTTCTCATTTTGAGGCCTTCCTGTTGGGCTTTCTTAGCTGAACTGCATCTGGAAGGTTTGTGCTGCAAAATTTGTTTGTGTGTTTTTCCCACAAATACGCCTTTTTTTTCCCCTGCATACAATAAAACAACAATCCAGCCCTCCTCCACTGTGAGCCTAAAGACCAGATCCAAACCTCTCTCGGACTGATAAAAGGTCAAGCTGACAGCAGCAGGCTTTGGACCTGACCCAGACAGAGGGTTAGTCCAGATCGACATGCTAATTTAGGACCTGATCCTGTAAACTTTGATTACACTGGGATTTTATTACAATGACAGAATTGCACAAGTCGGAGATGGGAAAAATCAATTAGGTCATCTAGTCTATTTGTTGCCAGTGTAGGATTGTTCTCTGCTGCACATGTTGTTAGTGTTCTGCCATTAGATATTTTAAATATCTGAAACATAAAGACGTTATTAAGGCTATTGAGACTGGATCTTTAGGAATCAGTTTATTTTTCAAAAAGTATGCTTAAGTTCAATTTGTTGTGAGTAAAGCATTTTTCATCACTCACTTTTTTCAGTAGACTATTCAAATACAATCTTCTGTTTGTGATATTAACAGCTTTTGAGAATACTCATGATGTTACAGGAGATTAACCTCCTAAATTGAACATGGCTAAAGAACAAATGGGTTATGTTAGGAAACACAGAGAAATGTAACAACTGTCAGATTGGGAAATATGGAAAAGAATAGTAATACACACACACAGACACACAAATACTTACAGATCTCTGTGTGTGTGTATGTTCTGGGTAATTTCTTATGTATTGGTATCTTTCAGTGTGCCTTGCCAGCTGTGCTTGCCCTTGGTTTGTACAGGAAAAGAGAAATCTGGAGCAAAGACTGTCATGATTTGGGGTCCTGTGTGGTGCCAAGAATATTGTGGGTGTTTAACAAATAGTAAATGTTGTGCAACCGTTACTCAGGACTCCTGCTCCAGTCCTCCAACCCTTCTCCCTTCTCAGACATTACTGACCCAGATCAGTGGGGAAGCTACCAGGGATGACTCCTTGGTGATGAAATCTGACCTGTGCCATCTACACCCTGATCAGTATCTGAAAAATAAGGATATGTATCGGACACGGTATGCTTCATTTTCAAGTTATATATCACAAGTAATCCAAGGCCTTTACTCCTTTACTGTTTTTCCCAAGTTGAAAAGGCAAATTAGTGACCCTTTTGTTCACTTACACAAACTATTTCCAGTCTAGAGAAGAATGACAAAGGGTGAGCATTCAGCTGTCCTGTTCACATGGCTAGTTTTTACAACTAGAGTGCCATTTTAAACAAACACAATATCAGCTATTAATTGAATATTAATATTTTATTTGGGATATAATCTGAGGATCCTGAGGCCACTTTTTTTTTCTAATACAATGCATTAGCTATTTGGAAAACTGAAATCAAGATTTTCTAGCTGTGGGAGCTTGCACAGAGAAACCGACAGGCAGGAATTGCAATATGAAAACACCACATACTATTACTCTTTGACTAAAGGATTACTCTCCTTAAAAAAAAAAAAAAA
>VZRX01000047.1:0-48238 GCA_013398075.1 Notiomystis cincta
GGACCGCGGGGATGCCCCTGCCGGCCCCGGCCCCCGAGGCGGCCGTACCCCGCAGAGCCGAAGGACGAGCGAGTCCGCTCCGCGCTGCGCCGCCCAGGCGCGCCGGGGACTGTTCAGCCCTCGGAACAACGGCGGGCCGCCAGTTTAAAAGCGGATGCAAAACAGATAAAAGCCAGTCTAAAAAGCACACAGTTCCCTCCCGGATTGCAATAGTTCGAAATCAAGGAGTGGAGACACCAGGGACACGTTTCGTGGCTAGAAGAAGTGAAAAGGCAAGGGAGAAGAGAAAGAGAGTCACACCCCCTTCCTTCACTTACTGCTGAATAAAGAACGGAGTTGCAGGAACCACAATGGAGGCTGTGAGTGCATCTAGTCCTGTCTGTACAGGCAGAGTTGTCAGGGTAAGGAAGGAAAAGGAGGAGCAAGTCTACAAAGAAGCACTGACTTTGAAAACCAGGATTTACACTACTTAGAAGTTGGAGGAACTTCAGAACTAAAACAGACTAAGCATCCACGGCACCAGTGAGGCAGAGGTAGGAAGCACCAACTATCAAAGTTAAGTCACTAGTCTCATAGAAACAGACCTGTAAAAACCAGCAAGTTAGAAGAGAGGTAACAAAACTACGATGAAGCTATGAATAAACTAGGACAGGAGCAGGAAAGACATCATTTGTATAGTTTTCCAGAACTGGGAAGAGGCACACGATGTCGATGACACCCAGAGCTTGAGAGGCTGGACTTTGAGGCTGGATGAAGAAATCTACCATCATGTGGGCTGGAAGCATTTACAGAACTCTGTGCTTCTAAACCAGAGATGAATAACCATGCGCAACTTCTGAAGACTTCTGTAAAGTATCTTTAATGACTTGGTTCATGCCATTTTAAAAACAGTCATTTTCAAGAAGAAAATCAATATATCTGTTGTATTGACTTTGCTTTTCTCAGTCCTGTTCCCATGTTTCCTAATGGTTTGGCATCTACACTATGTACCGTCTGATGCCTGGGAAGATAGATTGAAAATTCTTTCCAAGTTTCCAACTTGCTAATAGTGCACAATTCTTGTTGATTTCCCCCACCATCCCCTACCTCAGTGTAATAAAAAAAAAAAAAAAAATCGAAAAGTCTTTCTGTGAAACTCCGTAAAATGCCAGAGAGACCATCAAAGTGTTTCTCTAATTTCTATGTATGGCCTCTCTAACTTTAAAAAATTGATAAGCAGTCATGCAAATGATGGAAGAAACTCACTGGAAGAGGGCAGCTATCATGATCTAGAGAGCTGTAGAAACATTGGGAATCTTTATTAGACAGCAGTCCTTGGTCTTTCCTGAGAAAATATCTGTAAGATTTCTGCAGGTAGGTATGAAGGAGAAAAAATTGTTGTTCCTCTTTCTCATGAGCCAAGCTGTATTTACTCACCTTCATTAAAGGAAGTGTCTCTGCAACTGATCTTGGTAAAATGTCATTTAACAAGAAATCTTTTCTTCTTCAAATGCTTTAGAGGCATTCTAAATATTTGGATTGGGTCTGTGTTTGACAAGGCCACACCCACAGTCCTTTTAAAGGAAGATGCCATGTGATATCACCTACATAAGTGGATTCTCAAAACACATCCCCATCTCTTTAAAACAGACAAGAAAATGGGCATGACAAAATCCACATTATACAATATGCTGTATATACAAATTGAAAGACTGCATCTCATTTTTTTCCTGTTATTAACTTTAACACGATTCAGTAAAACATGGAAGCAAAGCACCAATAACCATCTTTTCCCAAGTCCTTGAAGAATGCCTCGGTATCTCCTACAGGTCTTCAGATCTCTAGAGTTTCTTCATTTGCCCCACAAGTGTCTACAACACAGATTAAACAACTTGTCACTGGGAAAGCACGGACTTTGGAGTTGGCTATCCACTTGTCTGTTTCAGTGTTATATTCAAGAATGTGCCCTAAGCGACCAACACCCTGAAAACCAGCCAGGACATAGACTATAGATCCCACTGCAGCACACTTCACTGTGACACCTTTCCATGGCATTGGAGACACCATCTTCCATTCATTCATCTTGATATCGTAATATTCTACATTATCAAGGCCACCTACAAAGCAATGAGATAGATAACTGCTTATTATGTTGTACTGTAGGGACTGCACTAGAGCATGCAAACTCAAGTTTTTATTTTCAAGGTTTCAAAAACCCTACATTTAAAAAAGCAAATCTGAAAATACACCCGTTTCTAAAGTAGCAGTTTACCCTTGTATAAATACAAAACCAGAGAAAAGTAAAAAGGAGATAGACAGTAAGATGTATTCTAACAAATTCACACTAGATGCTTTCTAGAGATTCCTACAGGTTGCTTCATGAACAGAAGAACGTTTGATGCTGAATTTCTGATGGATTTGGGGCTAAAACTCAGGAATTACCTGAAACTTCCCTATAGCAATGGCATTTTGTTCTAGAGGGATTATGGGTACTTTTACCAAAACTGGCCATTTACTGATCATCTCTTCATGATGATACTAAAATCATGGAAGTGTAAAAGCCTAAGTCCCTTTGAAATGGGCCAAAGGAACCAAAGGTTATAATAGAAGACAAGAACTTGTGACTAAGATTTGCTTCTTCAAGAAATATACTAGTAATTACACTTGACAATAGTTACAAATATTCTGCTGTCCCTATTTAACTCAGTTTTCACTTCCAGCCCTGAATTATTAGATCTGAGAGATTAAGGAATCTGTCATGTTAGTAGATATGAGTTTTTCACCCCAGACATAACTCTTCCTAATTTTATTCCAGTAAGAACAATTCTTAACACTTTTAAGAAGAGCACTCAGTGAATACACTTATATTTTGCAAGATGGCAGATTATGGATTGATAAAATATTTGTGCAATAAATGTATCTATTAAATTTGCATTAGGGATCAATCATGATGGAATAGTTTTAGTAGCCAATTAAAAATCAAGCTATATTCTAAAACAGCATTCATCTGAAATCAAGTATTCCACTTACCAAAAATAGTGATTAAAAACCTCATAAATGAGAATTTTCCATTTTGAAAAGCATTTCAGAAACCTTGTGCAATTAAAATTCAATTCTTCTTGTAAAGTATTATTCTTCTAGTTTTAAAGACAAGGAGACAGGCAGACCATAATTGACTTGCCCATGACAGTAAATCATATTTCAAAGCTAAAGGAGTCAAAAGTCACATTTTCACCATTTTGCAACACCAGACTAGATTTAAGTCCTCTGACTGAAGTTCCTAAAATAGTGGCTACACCTTTACCTCTATCTCAAAAGAATGCTAAGATCTCTCATAATACATGAATAACTAAAAAAAAAAAGACCCCAAAAATCCCACTTTTCTCAGATGCCTGGTTTAGCCATATTAACTGCTTCAGAACTGGGCTACAGTAGGGGAGGATATCTGAACTTGACAGGTAACAGTGAAGTGGGGAGGTGAAAGGAAAAAGCCAACACTAATGTGACAACAACAGGACATGTTTGATGGTGCTGCTCAAAGCTTTTCAGCTGACCAGAGTGGAATGAATTCATTCCAAAAGAGAAAAAAAGAACATGAAACCTTGTGTTCCCAGCTAGAGAATTAATAGAATTAAAGTACCTAAACTGTTTTGTCCACCCACAGCAAATATTTTGTCCTTTACAAACACCAGCCCATGATTCTTCCTGGCTTCGATCATTGGACACAGTTCAGTCCACCTGGGGAAAATAAGTCAAACAGAGAAGGACAAATCACCATCCAGTACATAGAAAATATGTATAAAATATGTAAATAAAAGCTAGGAAAATGAAATATGGAAGAAAGCTGCTTAAGAAAAAACATCTTTCAAGTAGAACTACAAATAACTTATTTCTTACTGCTGACTCAAGAAAAATCCCTTATCAGAGTTTTTCCCATTGTCATCTATACTTCAGTCATTTACAGAGCTAGCAAAGACACAAGTGACTAAAACCAGCCTGACTTAAAGCAACACTTACGTTTCTGTGGCCGGATCGTAAACTTCACAGGAATTCAGGACTCTCCCGGAAACATTGTTTCCCAGGCTCCCTCCGCATACATAAATGAGCCCATTCGCCTCTACCATTCCATGGCTGCATCGCTGAGTCAGCATGCTGGGCTTTGTGTGCCAGCTCTCTGTTCTCGTGTCATAGCATTCAAATAAATACAGTGCAGAATTGCCTTAAAAAGAATAGAAACCCACCAAAGTGGCATTAATCTTTATGGCTGTCTTTTAAGGGAGAGTCTAACAGCAATTATCAAATTGATGCTTTGTTTGTTAGTGGAAAAGGGAAAGCTGCTTTCCCACCTCCAAAAGTAGAACTAGCCAGCTTTAAAATTGGGATTGTTCAGAAAGCAAGTACTTGTAATTATTTTGACTCTTTTGTTCCAAAATATGCAAGTAAGTTTATAAAACTGCTATTTGTGTTTAAAAATAACACGGGAAAAAAAAAAGGATTTTTTTTTTCTTGGAGGGGAATAAATCCTAAACAGAGATGTATATAAATTAGCCATCCCACTGTCATCAGCTCATGTTGCTCTTACTACTTGGAAATATATTGAACTTTCAGATGTGAAGATGAAACCACAAAAGTTCCTTCTGTAAACTTACTACAGGTTCATGAGTCTTTTTCCTCTAAGCAGTGTGACTTGCCCAATACCCAGAATACTTGTTGCCTTTGGAATTTGGTAACTTATGTCATAAAATACTCCTCAATTATTAGCAACCACAAAACAGCCTTGTCTCCCCAATTTACTTTCTTCCAGGGGACTGGTAGATACTTATTTTCTGGAAGTGCAGGGTCTGTGTACTTTCCCTCAAAAGCCAAGAAAACTGTTACTGAAATCAAAAGCAATTTTTCTAATGAGGATAGATGGGAGCTCAAAACTTGTGCACAAGTAAGTGACCAAATCATAGCCAAGGCAGAGAAGGCTGAATACAACTTTCTCAGGAAAGAACCAGACCCTTCTTCCCTTTGTTTCAAAAGATATATTCTCCTAGAACAGTTAGAGGTGCCTTGTCCTGTGCCTGTTTCACCTTGGATTTCTATTTCTAAAAGTTAATCATGTTACAGTAGCAGCACTTACTGCCAGCTGAGGATTTGAACCTTCAAAATGATGCTGTTTTCAGACCCAAAATGACTCCTGTAAAAAGACTCCTATAAAAAGACTCCTATAACTTGTGCATTTGTTCATTCCCACCCTGTCATTCTCAGTATCATCAAAAACTATATAGAGAGGGGCATTTTTTTCTTTGATGTAAACAGATGTTTTATTAGATGGAAACAGATATTCTTATTGCTTTGAAGTTGTAGAAATTCCCATCCGTGGAAAATCCAGCAGACTTGTCTTTTTTTTTTTTTAAGCATTTTCAGTATAGTGTTAAGTATTTCTCCTGCACTGAAACAAGAGTGGAGAAGAATCTGCTATGTTCAGCTTCCAAACTCTGCTAGTTATTGCAAATAAAACAGAACTCCCATCAATTCAAGATGGGGAAATGAGCCATGTTGTCTGTAATGGACTGGCACAGTAATTCAACCTCTTCAGTTGATGGAAAAAACATGCAATTTTTAGATTTCTTTACAGCTAAACACACTGCAGCATTTTATCAAATTGCTTCAAAAGTAATTGCCTGCTTCAAATTAAAAAAAATACTAGATTCAGGAGAGACAGACCTTTCCAAAGTTTCAGTGTTCACTGAATTATGAACAAAAAGTACAGGCAAAATAAACTCTATTTTTAATGTTTAGCTTTTACTATTCTGTCTTGAATAGTATTTATGGAAAGCAAAGTGAAACTGTGCAGTAATGTGAGGGTGTATTTCTACAAAGACTTCTAAATTAAAATTTCAATGATAGTTGCATTAACTATTTACCATGCTCTAGAAATTATACTGTGCAATCAAAAGTTTCTATTGTTTTATATTCGCCATGAACTGAAACATGAGAAACTGTGAAGATGAGATGTTGTAGTGTTCCAAGTTTCCCAATGTGGCCTTAGCTAAGCCTATTTCAAGTAAAATAGGGAAAGGTGCTATTTCACATTCACCACACGAGGTGGCAGCTGGGAACTGCTTATTCTGCTGCTACATTTTAGAGGTCAGATAACAGCCTGAATGTTACAACCTCCCATTAAGTGACTTTTTAATGTAAGCACCAATCATGACCATTTTTTCCTCTGTTCACCTCCCTCTGCAGCAAGGCAGACCTCAAAAGGATCATCCTTCTAGGATTTTTTTTTCTGTTTGTTTTTATTCCTCAGAACATATCTTTTTTAGCATAGCTATTTTTATGGCTATAGCATGCCTACATTCCAACTTTTGGGTTGTTGATGATGTATCAGATTTAGACAAAATAAAATGTTCCTCTAACACCACAGCATAAGTCACCTTGTAGGGTTTTATAGAGACAGAAAAAAATCCCAGTGGTCTTCCATTTTTTTTTTCTTTACTATGTTGAATAATATCTAAAGGAAGTATCATTTCTCCATTTGTGGAAGCAAACCAACAGAATAACGAAATAACAGAAGATAACTTCTGTCATTTGTCAGAAAAATTGGACAAATTCCTTTACAGGACCAAGTACAATCTCACCATCAAAAGCAGTAGTTGTAAAAGATTTCTTTTTCACTTTTTTACCCCCCCTTTAAAAGACCTCATTAGGCTCAACATATGCTGTACAAAAGGAAGGCCCTTGTCAAAATGCAGCTATTCTGGTCACACTTTCCAGAAAATTTTAAACTACACTGAATTCTGTGGATTTATAGAAGAAAGGTAAGACTGGGACTCCCAAAATATATTTCATTGAATCACACCATCATAGAACGGTTTGGCTTGGAAAGGACCTTAAGACCATCTATTTCCAACCCCTCTGCTATGGGCAGGGACATCTTCCACCTTCCACTAGATCAGGTTGCTCAGAGCTCCATCCAATCTCGTCCCTATTTAACTCTTTAAGAGCTGCAGTGTACTTTTTACTCTAGTTAATGTAAATATTCATTTCAATCAGTGAAATCATTTTCAAAACACAACAGAAACAGATTGTTGGATTGGGCAAAGGGGATAAAATCCTAAATATGGGAAAATAAACTCATTAGGCTAACATGGCAACGTGCAGTTTCTTGTCAACAAAATCATGCAAAAAACCAGAAAAATTTCCAGCTATCTTTCTTTGTGCTTTTTTGTTTGTTTTAAAGATTTTTAGTGTCTTACCCACTTCTGAACCACCAGATGTATAAATTTTGCCCTCAGCAGCACAGGCTGCAAGGCTATCTCGAGGTGTTGGAGGTCCTAGCTTGGAATACCAGCTATCCTTCACCACATTGTAGCAGTCCATTCGCTTTATAGGGAAGAGCTGGGAACCACCCAAAATATAAACTACGTTGTCCCAGAAGACACAAGCTGCATCCCTGCGCTTTTCAAAGGGACATCGGATGTCTGTCCAGCTGTAATCCTGCATTACAAAGAACAAGTAATGTCTAATAGATTATAACACTTACCTGCACAGTGAGTGTTTTTCAAACAGAGCTTTTCATAGAGATTTAGATATGGTCAGTTTTAAGTTCCTTTTCAAAACAAACATGAACACTGTTTATTGAAGAATACTCCTCAGGCGTACTCTTGAAAAATTCTCTTAGACACAGACATAGTTAGCTGCAATGAACCATGACATTATGAATTCTATTTCCTCATTCTCTGTGTGCACCCAGTACAGCTTCCCTGAAAAACTGTTTCAGTGTTTTTTCCAACAAAATTGACCTCCTGCTGCTATCATGTTAAAAACAATGCATGTAATCAATAAAGTAGGATTACATTTTCTTTTATAGCAATGGAAAAAGACATCTTACATATAGTAACAGATTCTTTCTAAAAAATAATAAAATACAGAATGTACCAAACGAAGACAATGGAAAAAGGAGAAGATAATATCCAAATTGACAAGCAACTCAGTAAAAAAGCTCTGATACATACTTTATTACCATGACAACTAGAAGCTTATTTACAGAATTTACAAAACACAAATGTTCTATAGCTATCCACAGTTGATAGCATGAGAAATAGGGTAATGCTCCATCACAAATACTGGCAGTCATGATGCCTAGAAACTGATTTTGCATAGATTGGCAAAATCAGCAAGTATCAAATATGAGCAGTAATGCCCAAAGCCTTAAAAACACCAAACTCAACAACTGATGGCAGACCAGGATAGCATACAGCACAAGAAACACTTCTTGAGTAATAGCATCTCACATATTCCATGAGCATAGCTTGCATCCTATACTGAACAGGAAAGTATGGGACCTTAACTGTTATCTGTGCCACCTCAAGAAGGTCTACCTCAACCTGCTGAATGACCTTCACTGTAATGGTTCACACAAGACGTTACATCATTACATTTTCTTAGCAAGGACATACTTCAAACACCTTGGTCAATGAGGAAGAACAGCGACTCCTACATGGGGGTTCAAAGAAAGAGAGGCAGAGCATGTTATAGTCCAGAACATCTTACAATCTTTTCTTGTAGCATCCCCCATATCAAGAAGAGCTGTCAGCTGCATGTGGCCTTTTATGGTGAGAAACAGGTCCTGGGGCATCCTAGAAAGGAAAGCCATACTACAGCATGGCAAAATAAATAGCTGCATAAATCTTAAGAAAATGTCTCAGTGCATTGTGTAAGATCAACATACTTTCTAGCTCAAAGTTCTGGCAATTTTACAAAATATCCTGTTGTTTTCCTTTACTGTTATAAAGGGCTGTGACCTGACCCACTTTTATGGCTTCTGTTCATGTATCCATTTCATCCATACCTTTATCAAATGAAAAGCCATAACTTGAGTATACTCAGCAGTATCCTCCTCTTTCAGCAGGAGGCAATTTAGGTCATCCTCTTGCAATGCTCTTCGGTGTTAGTCTGTACCACACAGAATTGATTTCAATTTTTGAATTTAACACATTTAGGAATTATGCAGAAGTGTTGCTTTACACCACAGTCAAGAACCACAAAGCCCTGGGCAGTGCAAGTCTCAGTTCTGGGGGACTGAGTAGGGAAAGACAAACCAAGATAAGTATATGGTGACTCTTTCCCTGCTGATCTCTGTTTTCATCAAATTGCAATACAAGACACCAGAGGCAAAAGCTATACCTTTTTCTCTTTCATCAATTTATTGAATCACTTATTAAAACTACCTGAACTCCTGAGAGCCTCAAGATCCTGTGACAAGACTGGCACGTGCAATTCTGGCCCCTGTGAAAAGTCTCTTTCTTGGTTTAAAACTTTTCCTCATTTTCAGTTGATTCCTCTTCCAAGTTTGTCATAAAAGCCAGCACACATGCCCACTGTGGACAACCTCCCCACTAAAAGCTTATTGACTAAAGCTCTATCTTCCCATAAAAGGTATGCTGGTTCCCTTAATAATCAAGAAATAGCGTTGCCAGGCATCTGTTACTTTTTATTTGCCATTGTTGAATTTTGCACTGCTGAGAATTTAAAACTTCCAATCATTTCTGGCCACTAGATAGCAATTTCAGAAAATAAGCATATTGCTAACACAAAATCTCAATCATGTAGAAATTCTGTAGTGAGAATTCATAAAACAAAACAACAAGTATTTTATTCCCAACCTAGGGAATTTTTTTTTAATATTCTGTGGAAAATTCAACAAGAAAATGCTTCCCACAATTTAATAGAACATCTAGGATTTCTAGTAGTATTCTGAAATCAGTTATGTCTACTCAAATTTGTGCCAGACTGCTCCACAAGTGTTATGCCCGTCTGCATCTGTCCCGTTGCATCATTGTGCTCTCTTGATGAAGTACATGCATCAATAGAAATACCAGTTACAGTGCAAGAAAGATAGCAAATATAGTCTTAAAGTAATACTGCTAACATTCTCAACAAATAATACACAGTATCCAATCCAGTCTTATTTAAAGAACTCCTTTGACAATGAGGAAATGAATATCAGCATTAGTGATTAATTTTGTGTGCAAAGGAATCAGTGAAAATTAAATTTTTTGCACTAATTTTATCATGTAACAACTATGGAAACTCATATGGTAACCAAGAAAATATTTTCAGGAAAAACATAACCTCTGTTTTGAACTGTTTATGTGACATGTAACAATTTAATTAAATTTCTAATTTTAATTAAAATCAGAAGTGAAGGACTAGGTCACTATTCAATCAGTTCAACATACAACAAGCAAAATTTCAATCCTTTCCCAAGGTCCTAACTTTGCAGAAGTACATACACAAGCTTAATTCTCTGTTCTGTGACCCTCCCATCATCTTTCAATTAGACCAATTAAAGTCAGTTAAATGGTAATTCAGCAGGGGTTTTGGATACTTGGTTTGTTGCATTTAATAAGCTATTGTCACAGTTTAAAGATTAAAATCAAATACTCTAGCAAAACATCCAGAAAAGAACCTTTAAATAGCTTAAGAACTGGAAATTAAGTAAAAGCTATTCAACAAGACATGACAGCCTAGCTAAGAATACCCAAGAAAGCATATAAGCACTAGGAAAACATTGAAGGAACACATGCTTGTTAGAATAAAGATCCCCAATTATCCACATTTAAAATTTTCCTTCGCTGCCCCATTCTTCCCCTACTGCTTATTCCACATGCAAGGCTTTAAGTTTTGATTAAGAGGCAATTCTGCAAAATTTCTTCCAAATTCAGTTATGTTTTGGTGTTATACCTGGACTATGAAAGGTAAAGCTTTTTTATCCTACGCTTTATGTAGACTTTCCCAGGCGTTACTTTTTGTCTACAAAACAGATTTCTCTGCCAAAATCATGCAACTGCTTGAAAAGTTATGAATGCCCTGATCAAAGGCTTCCCAAACTTAGACCTTGGAAAGGAGAGAATTATTTGCTCTGTACCCCTCACCTCCTCACCCCCAGCTGAAGTGCTGCTTATCTCAAGTATGTGGACTTGACAAAGGACAAAGGCAGTCATTAGTCAAGAATTTTGAATTCCCAATAGGAATATATATTAAGTGTCTTTCAAACTAAGTCAGTTTGGGGTTTTTCCCTCTACACTTGAGTAGTACTCAGAGAAGGTGGCTTGAATTTTATCTTACTAAAGGAGTGTGAAGGGAAAGTTCAAAACACATCCCAAAGGCTCAGTCATTCAGAATTAGATTTGACAGGGCTCACACTGACTATAAAGTTCACACAGCACACAAAACTGAAATTTTAACAAGCATTTAATATGCTCAGTTAGAACCAGAATTTCTTCAACAAAATATTACATGCATAGGATCTCATAACTTAAAGAGAGCCCTGATGTTTATGCAGCAAATTTGTTCTGTATTACTGTATGTGCTTGCCTGGTAAAACAGGGTATGGGTAATCCTTCTGCATGCAGTTGATATTTTTAGACTCTTTAGTCTGCATAGCTGAAATATACACCATTCCTGTGGCTTGATTTTATTGAAGAAACATGGGAACAAATTTCAGGCAGAACTTGCTTGCTCTAAATTGACCATCTCTAAGTTTTTTGTTATAGAAACTCACTTTTTTCCACTTATGTAATACTTGGCTCCCCATTCTTTTCCTTATATACTCTTAAGAACAAAAAAAACTGTGAACCATTGGTATTTAGAAGTGGTTCCATATTTATAATAAATGCATTAAAAAAACCTGTAAGAACTGGGTTCTACACTACCATACTAGCCAGTAACTTAACATATGCTAAAAAAACTTGCTTTGAGTTAATCTCTAAACACCTAAGTGCATGCACATGCATACAGACTTTCATATATTCCTAACCAATTGCCTGATGTTTTAGTGACCTTTTGTTTATTTGCAGCTGTGGAATGCACATACCAATCCATTCTCAACTCAGATGGATTGATCAGCTCTCCGTATCTAATATTGCTAAGAAACAAACACAATCATTCTATTCAAAATGAAGTATTACAGCTAGGTACACAGACTTAAAAATACTTAATTAACCGTATTCTTCCAATTGTATACCCAGGAGGGAGGGAATAGCCCCTTCCTAACACCATTTTGTAGATCATTATGTCTTAGTTAATACCATCAGCAAAGAAAACAGGTAAGATCACAAACAGTGAATCTTAATGCATTCTGAGGTAACGATTACCTTGGGATTAAAATATCTGCAGGACTGGGGCTGAGAGCCTCCAAACAAAGCAATGCGATAATCATGTTTTTTTCTTCTGGGCCGGGTACCTTCCACTAACTCTTCGCGATCTTCCGGGGACAGGAGGTGGTACCGCATCCCACCTGCAAGGAAGACAACAATGCTGCAGATCCAGGAGCTCACACATGGACAGGGATGTTTCAGAGGCAGGGAGGGGAAAGAGGAAGACCAAGTTTCTGTGTTACACCTATACAGCTTTGATTCAAAATGGAAGAATGCACAGCAGCAGGTGAGGGTGGGAGCACAGATTTACACCCTATCTCAGGCTGGCTGCTCCACGTGAAAACAGGACAGGTACAGACTCATGTTATGCACTAATGGATTGACCAGCTCATTTATCCAATATTAACAAGCAATTAAGATTGTAGCATTGAAACAGTCAAAAGGAAATAAACTCAAGAGAAAACATTCCAAAGAGTGCAAAAATATCGGTGACATTACAAGCCACTAAAACCAGACAAAAATCCCTATTTCCTAAACAATGCACCCAACTCCACATCACACAAGAAGTATGACTGTGATGTCAAATGTCAGTAAATACTTACCAACATATAGGTTAATTTGAATCCTGCTCATTGAGTCTGAAGGAAAACGGTTGTGTACTAATTTTTAGATCTACACTAAATTGAAGCCAACTAGTTAACTGCTACTGAAATTGCTTTTCTTTCTTACATGATAAAATTTTACAAATGGTGTCTAAAGCAAAAGGGAAGCTTGTTTCCTATTTCATCTGCACCCTGAGAATGCAAATGTAGGATCAATGGTCAGTATATATTAGAGAGAAAACCAGTAAAACATACCTGAAATTCTAATTTGCTTAGAAAAGCTTTAAAATATTCAAATTTTTGACATATTTCTTTTATTAATGCACATACAAACACGAATGATATTGAAGTTATGAGCCTGTTGCAAAGGCAGACTAACTTTCAGTTACCCTATTGAGTCATTGACAAATCTCCATTCCATTACTTCTCATGGAGTTCATGTCATTTGCTAGGAGAAAACAAATGGAAGTCACACTGTTACATAAGATGAGTTTTATTTACATAATAATCTGCTAATCCAACTTCAACTAAACACAGCATCCTAGAAGGAACACAGATGGATTTAATGTGAAAATGTCAGAGCATTTTAAAGCAAACAATTCCAAAGCATTTTTTTTAATTATACAGAACATCATAAAGATTTCAGCTTTTCAACTTACTGATCACCATTTTAAGGCATTCTGGGTTATCCTGAATAAGTGGTTCAGCCTGAACTGTTTTACTTAAGAAGTTCTTTGATATTAGAGGAAATCGGACTTTAGCAAGAATATCAACCATGTACGGCTGGCGGTTTGGCTCATCGTACTTCAGCCATCTGACTGCTGCATCATAAACCTTGAACAAGAGACAAGGAGACAAAGGGATAAGGTACATCACCACACTGCAAGACTAGTAACAGAACCTTAGTGCTATAAATTCATTTCATTCCTGCTGGAGGTTAACCTATACCAACATTTTAGTATGTGGGGATCCCATGGCCATCTTTCAAAAAAAACCCCAGAAACCCCCCTACAACAAAAGTCAACCAAGCCCAAAAAAAGACAATGCTCAGACAAGTAAAACAAATATACAACCACTGAATAAATCTCATCTACAAACTTCAAAAGCCTACTACTTCTGCTATTTAACTTTTTTCCCTCCAAATGGAAAGCATGAATCTGCAATTCACATTTATGTAGGTAACTCCTGCACGGGACTAAATCTAATACTCTTGAACTTCTATGCCATAACATCAGTAATGCTTTCATAGAAATTAAATAACTTCTACTTGATAGAGTCTCCTAAGGTAATAAACTGGTTCTCTTACTAAATCATCATGTTGGATATCGAAATACATTGCTGTTGTTGTATCTTAGGGAACCATTTAAATCAAAGTTTTTATCTGCAAACTACTGTAAATTTACCAGACAGTCTCCTCTTTTTCTCCTCCTCACAGGAAAAGATATTGGGTATTCTTAGGGGTCAGGGAAGGCAGAACAGGGAAGATAATCAAGAAACCTGCTCTATTTGTAATTGTTTGCTGGGTCAGGAAGAAGTTAAAAAAGAAAACAACCCAGGATTATATATATATACTCTGATACTCCCATGCTGCTCTCAGACACAGCAAGCTTATCCAGTGGCACAGACACTGAAGTGGCAGGCCAACCTCACTGTAAGCAATAGCACAGCCAGCGCCTGCATCTGGAGCTGAAACTGGTCACAGTGATTGGTGCTGAGTGACTGAGATATAACATGGAAAGATACCTCATGAAGAATTATTCAGGACTACTAGGCCACCCCAGCTGTTAACTCTGCAAAATTACCAGGGAATGTGGGAGAGCAAAGAAAATGATTAAAGGCTCAATTCCATCAGCTGAGGAAATTCAACAAAATTACTTGAACAGGAACATTGTATAGGACACACAGTACTTAAAGCTACCTTCCCTTTTTGCTAAATGTAACCATACTCCACAGCAAAACAGAAGTTGAGAGTATAATGTCAACTTTCTAGCAGAACTCCTGAGAAATAAGATTCCTGTAGTACCACTGTCAAACTTCTGTAGTTTCATACTGCACACTACCAGTTTCCTAAAGGAATTTTAATGATGCCATGCTGAGTACATAACATTTGTTTAATTATTACCAGGTTAAAGCATCCTACCATACCGACAAAATTTCAATAATCTTAAGTGTCATTTGGCTGCAGCCAAACACTTCCAGCTCTGATAATGTTACCCCATGATCTGAACTTTTCCCAGCACTCAGCAAGAATGCTGAACTGTGACATAACCCATATTTATACCTGTAAAAAGCCAACTACCATATTCCATCACCTGATATTATCCTCCACTCTTACTAAATCTTATTTTCATAAATTACATCAACATACAGTAAGACAAATAACTAAACCTTAATGCTTCAAATCAGTTCTTCTGCCTGCTGGAGGTCAAGGTCAATGGGAACTTCACAGTCAGAAAACATCCATTTCCAAGAGGCTATACATACCATCTAAGCTACAACATCACTCTGTTGCACTTCAAAGGCATGAGTCAACTCATGATGCCATACTCACACAAATTAAAATTACCTAATTCAAGCACCAGAACAGCAAAGCTACAAAGGTAAGATTTCAGTTTGTTTTCAACAGCTTTGACTAATAAGCTACAAGTGCCCAGCAGCTACAAGTACCACTCAACTGCTACAACCAGCCTACAACCACCTGTCTGAGCTGCAGTGCAGACACCCAGATTCTCATGCATTCTCCTGCAGTAGGAAGAACAAGCTGGCAAATAATCATTCAGGGCTGTGCTCTAAGCTGAATTAAGCTTTCCAAATGGGAGAGCTACAAATGTAATTTCTACCACAGGTTATAAATTTTAATTGAGTGGAACTCCAGGCACCTTTCAACCACCTAAACTTTTTTATGTCCAGTCCCTAAATAAGGGTGTTCCATCAGCCACCACTGCCAATGGATCTAGCTTTCAGTGTTTTTTTACTCATCTTACTTTGAAGTCCCTCAGTTACCCAGGCTTGTGTATGCACATGTTTCCATCAGAAAACACCTTTCTGGAATGGGCTAGGCCACAAGCAGGTAGAAATGTGCATCTATTAAGATGCAGTTTGCTCACCACTTTGAAATGGCCCACTTTCACCAAAAGCACATAAATCTTAATCTAGAAGCAACCACTATAAAACAATTTAGCTGATGTACTATTGAATCAGAAGCCTTAGAGCTATCTTGACAAAGGAAACTTTCTGCTTACTCCCTCTGTGACTTCTTTCTTCTACTTTACTGAAACAACACATCTATAAACCACAATTGAAATGTGAATATTTATTCATATTTGGTTTTGACCAAGTTAGGATGCAGCTTTTATTCCACAATTTAGCAAGCACTATGTGCATCATATCATCTAAGAACATGAGAAGTGAGATACTTGAATACCTGAAGCCAGTTCTCAATTAAAAAAAGATAGTTAAGTTCCATGCTTTCAGCTGCTATGAAACAGGGATCTCACCTGGTCTTCTGCCCTCACTGTCAACGTATCTTGGTTCAGAAGATGTGTCACACGCTTAACATCAAGCTGAAGAAACTCATCTGTCTTGTAAACCTCAGTGAAATGCTGATGGATGAAGTCATCTGCAGTGGCTTTCAGTTCTGGGCAGTCTAGGCATTCTGCTAGCACACTTATGCCTATGAAGGAACATTATAAAAAAACCTTTCTAAACTTGAACTGCAATTACCTTTAATATATTAAAATAGAATACAATTACTGTCATTTCAGTGATACTTGCAACCTCAGTTTAATATTTATTAGCATGCTTTTTTTTTCCCTCATTAAAACACATGCTATCATAACTCATCTGCAATTCAAGGCAAACTAAAGCAGGGACAAGCTGCTGATCCCTATCCCTACTGAACTAATTGGAGAGTCAGAGCTGCAACACTTGCTGTATTAACTCTCTCTCCAGCACTGTTTCCTCACTGTTTCTTTCCCAATTACAAAGCTGCCAACAGGACCTTAACCAAGTCTGAGCCATGCCACAATAATCACACCTAACCAGAACAGCTTGAGAAACTGGATCCATATTTTACAACCTCTCCTGACCTGCTCATGCAGCATCAGTCACCAACCAAGCCCAGTTTCCTTCCAGAGTCATGGTGAACTGGGACTTTTCTATGCATGTAGCACAGTCAGCTGCAGATCAACACAAAGTCAAGTTTATGCTGCTGGAAGGACAGAAGGTTGGCATAATGGTATAAACAGCAATAGCAGCTCAGAAGCACCATTGCCAGCTTTGCCATTAAAAACCACGTAAGCACAGAGCTTTTCAGCAGCAACTTCTCATCATGCCAGAGTCTTCCTCCTCTTCTTACAGAGGAAATGGCAAGTGAGGTAGGAGCAACTCACTAACATACAGGTTGCAATTAGTCTGAGCTGCTCAGACTAGTAAAATGTAAACTAGAAAAATAAAACACACACATATGACAAAATTTCAAGATTCAAATTAAGCCATGGTTTCTTTCAAATATATTTTTTTAAAATGAACTGTGTACCTGCTTATGAGTCTGCACAAAACATGTTTCAATTTAAAAACAATGCCTTAAGGAAAAATTGTTTTAATCTTTTTGCAATAAATTAGTAACAAAGTATGCAAGTGTTAGAGACCATAATTAATTTTCCACCCAACAAAAGCCACAGGGCAGAAATATGCCTCAAAGCAAGCCTAAGTGGCATTTTCCTTAGGTAATGCCTCTCTTCCAGCAGTTGTTTCAGAGCTGCAGCTGTACTGCACTGAAGTGTCAGCTGAGTCTCTGCAATTCAGATACTCTGCAAAACATTTCTATTGCTACTATAAAAATCTGTAATACAACTGAGATGTTACTAGGAGAATTAGCTAACAATGTCAATAAAAAAACACTAAAAAAAGTTTCTCTTAAATTTCTGATTATATAAAGTGCACCAAATTTTAAGCATGAAAAAGTATTTAATTCTACTTTTTGTTTGCTTTTTCTGTAACACCATATTCACATTAGAGCTATAGAACATATGATATCAAATCTGCCCAGATGACACTCATTGTTTCCAGTCAAAATGAAAAGTGACTAAAACCAAAAGTAGCCTAAACTTATTCTGTTTAGCTATGCTAGTTTTGTAGAAGTTACAAATACGTCAAATTGTGTCTGCAAGTGCAGTAACATCTGAAAGCTGCATCTTATTAAACACATGTAGTTCTCTAACAAACAAGAAGCCCTAGTGTCCTGCCAAGCTGGATGAGACCTTGCAGGGTCAACAGACCCCGTGGCAAGGTGCAACAGTTCAGATTCAGAGAAAAATTGTTTTTACGTGCTTAGATTTAGTCAAATGTTACTGTCTATCCACAGACAGACAATACTGTCTATTTTTCAGGAACAGCAAAGTTAAGAAATAAACAGTAAATTTAAGTCAATTTCTCTTACCAAGACAATTGGAAGCATCAACTTGTTCTTTTAAAAAGTCCACACACATTTTTTTCACAGGTTCAATCTGATACTGGTTTGCTGCATCTAGTAAAGACTGGACATTATTGCTGTTAACTGAGATTCTGCAAAAGAGAAGGTGTAAACTTAGCATCACTGACATGACCTAAGTTGCTGCAATAAAAAAAAAAGTAACCTACACAAATTCACATAAATGGCAAAATTATTTCCCTCCTATTTACCCAAGAATCTTTCACATACAGTTTAAGGACACATCCGTCATGGTCTTTCCAAACTGCTTTTGTTTACTCTACTTTACCCAGGCAGGGCAAAGAATAACCCAGTGCTGGGATCTGAAGAATAAGCCTTTAACACAGGTCCTCTGCAGTCCTATACTATTGCTATGAGTTGTGTGATTAACCACTTTCACAAAAGAAAAGAAAAGAAACCCAGAACCATTTTAATGACCATTTTCAACTCCCAGACAGATATTAGCAAAACCTGAACTCTGTCAGGACTGGTCTGGCTGATTTGCCCAGAGTACATAAGCAGAACAACCAGTTTGGCAGTGCTTCAAGAGAAGTTATGGAAGCCACAGTCTAGGGCTTGGGCATCAGGGCAGGCAACCCAGCCATGTGGCTGGAGTGGGCTGTTGACAGACTGCCTCTTTATCACTGATACAAGAAGATTCCTCTCAATAGAAAGGAGAAAGCCTCCCTAATGAGAGTTAATCCCATCAGATGAAAGGCCTGCCATCCATAGGTCTGATTAAAGCTGATTAAGTATTGTTTACAATCCCAGCCATCTGCAAGAGCTGTCTGGGGGGGGAAGGAGGGGTGGAAGAAAAAAAAAACCCAAAACACAAAAACCCCCAAATACATGGACAAGCTGAGATGGGGGAGAAACACTGTTCACAGAAGAGTTATCCACCCTGCCTGTTTTGAGATGAAGGTATAACTCCTGGAAATGGTTCTGTGCCATAGCTACCATGGCCACAAAGAGAGACCCTGCTGACATCAATAAAGACCTAAATTACAGAACCATGGGAAACATCATTTGACTCCAACGCTGAAGTCAAAAGCTGGAAGTGCTTTGAATTGCTTTCTGGAGACAAATATCCTTAAATAGAAAGGAAAAGGGAAGAAGGATAGAAGGTCTAGTCATATCAGGCTTTAAACAAAGGAAAGAATTTTAACAGTAACAAAACTGATGAATCACAAAGGCATTATTTTAAGATTTCATCATTTAAAATTGGCAGGCTTCCTAGAAAAAGCGTGAGCTTTAAATAACAAAACTACCTTGCAGTATAAGCAAATTCCACAAGCTGTTCAATAATGTCAGGCTCTGCATCTTTTAGCTCCACTTCAAAGGACTTTGATTCAATCATATTTGCTGCAAACAGATTAAAAGACAAACTTTCAATCAAGAAGTCACTCTACTTATTGTACGTTTTGCAAACAGTAGAAAATAAAGCAATTATACAAAATGGTAACCTGCTAAAAACTGCTCAGAGTTGATTGCTGTTTTCCCAGGATTGCTCATGCAAGCCAGGAAAGGAGGCAGTGGAACAAACAAGATAACTGGTGCGTCTACATTCTTGTATTATCTAAATTACAATAAACTGTGTTGAGTAGAAAAAGTCCTAGATGTTGTTGACTGCAGCCAGACTGCCATGTTAGAATTACCACTGTCAAAAGCCATTTCCACATTCAAGCTGGTAACAGTGGAGACAGCTCTGAGCTCCCCACATCCAGACACAGCATGAGGTTTGCCCACAGATGGTTACCACTGACTATTGGAATGAATGATTATTTTACTTCCACTCAACTTTGATTTTACAGTAATTTTACAATTCAAGGGTAGGCATACAAAAGATAAGATACTATGTAACTGAATTTTTAAAGAGAGTATAAATATAAGAATTATAGAATCACAGAATTAAGATCATCACATTAAGGTTGGAAAAGATTTTTAAGATCTCTTTCCACCTTAACCATGCCCCTAACCTTCAAAATTTATATACAGAAATGCCTGATAGAAACAATAGGGCAGACAAATTCTGTAATGCGAGAAAAAAATTCCCATTTTCCAGGTTAAGGAAGGGAGATAAACTCTAATACACTGCCCCAATTATTAAAAGAGCTTATATATGAAGAAACACTTGATTTGATTAAAAGAGAGTTAAAGGGAAAATGAGGGGAGGGGTGAACAGAGATGAATGGAAGAAGGATACCAAATGAGAAATCATCACTTATTCCTCAAATTAATCACTTTCATAAGATAAACGGGTTGACAGACACAAATACACCAAGGTATCATCATGAAAGTTTAAAATCAATCAATTTTCAAAAGACTTACTAGTAAACATCAAGTTAAAAAAATGACTGGCTGAAGCAAGCACAACACGGTGAGCTGGGATCTTTCTTTCTTGAACCATAAGAATGACATCACAAAGAGTTTTCTGAATAAGAGGGGGGGAAAAAAGACAAAAATCAGCATTTTTGAAATTATTTCAACAGTATTTCTTTAAAAACAGCTTATGGAAATTCACTGCTTTTTGTAATACATACAACTCAAGAACATAAAAGATTTTCTGAAAGTCAAAGTTCAGTAGCCCAGAGAACTAGCAAACACCAGTTTACCCACGAATTTGTACAGGGTGGTCATGAATAACATGAAATCTGATTAAGTATTTCCTGTAGCTTTTACATCAGCCTACAATAAAGTGGGCTCTGCAGCATCTAGCAGGGGCTGCATTTATATTGCACTGATTTCACCTGTCAGTGGCTCTCCTCTACTATGCTGCTGATTTTCAAAAAAAAAATCACAGGAACTTCATATCTGAAGATTGCCATTCTATTTCCCAACTGGAGTCAAATTAATGGATGAATTCAAAGCATTCAAAGGAACATCTTCAAGAAAATCTATCAAAAAATACCACTTCTGTGGAAGAGTTTGACTGCTCATACCCAATGAACAACTAGCTTTCAAACAAAATACAATTTATTTCTCATTTGTTTGCTGTTTATATGTAGGTAGTCAGTTTCTCTCCTACATGTGAACTGTCATGCTCTGGAAGAAGGGAAAGCAACAGAACTTATAAAAAGGGTCAGGAAGGATTGGGGTAAAAACACATAATTTGAATAGATGCTGAAATACTATCTTTTCTAAGAACATGCTGAGTGAAATAAATGCATATCATACTACAGTTAATTACAGCTATCTATTAAGAAAAAAAACCTGAGCAGCACTGCTTCCTCAAAAAAGAGGAGATAATTTTTGACTACTACCTTAAGATCATGGAACTGCTTTCAAAAACATTTACATACACCCATCCCAAGGCCAGCCCCAGAAAAGAACATTTCTACTGTGGGATATATATACTTGCTTAGAACTGTGACAGTGTTTTCTACACAGAGACAATATTATCTAGGGCTGATAATCTGCATTTAAGTTCCTTCAAACATGCCTGCTTTTATTTTTTTACAGGGCACTCAGAAGCACATATTGGACAAAATATAAATAATACTTTCAAAAATATTATCCAAATGGAAGTTAGATGGAGGTGACATACAGTTTCCTTTGTAGTTTTAAACCATTTAGGATTGAAATGACAACAAAAAAAAGAGACCATCGTGGAAAAGTTTCAGAGGAAATCCTTTAAAAGCTGAGATTTCTAACACTTCTGGTTCAAAACAAGCATTGGAAACCAGCATTACAAGACACCATAAAATGCTATGAGCAAGCTCTGCCAAGACTTGCAGCTGTTGCTTGAGCTCCACACCGCATTTCTAAGATACATTAAATGCCTCAGCTCAGCATTTGAAACACCTCAGATGTTCTAAGGCCTCTCTGGGTGCATTTGCCAACCAAAACAGACCATCATGTTAACTTCTTTCCCTGGGATGTTTCTGGGTGTGATGGTTCCATTTCAAATGATGCTCTTCTGAGGATTTCTGCACTTCTTTCCCGAAGGACCCACTGCTGTCACTGGGTCACCTCCATGATGCAACAGGTGTTAACCAAAGGACACACCCAAGCCTGAGCTTCTGCAGGGCACATCACCTTCCAAATAACAGGTTCAGCAACACCCTGCAGCTCTGTTCCAGCTTCATTCCCAATGACTTCATTCTCGCCTGACCTCCACTGAGCTGTAATGTTGTAACCAAGGATTTTTGCACACGCTGTCCAAGAGCTCTGGAAAACCCACAAACGTGGGCCATCAATGCTGGAGACAATAATAAATCCTCCAAGCACCAAACACACTTGGCCTCAACATATTATCTGTACTGAGTGCAGGTAAACTCCCCTACTCATGGAGGATTCCTCTTGATCCCAGCTCACACAAAAGCAGTCTCCTTAAAATTAGCTGTAAGTTCCCATCGGCCCAAATTCCTGCAGGATTCAACCAATAAGCTAAATATCTAGAGCTGCACCTTGACATTTCCATCACAGGAAATTTTAACTCATTCATGTTTTGTAACTACAGCACAGCTCTTGACTTATCAAAATACAAGAGGAAGGAACTGACTACAAATCCCCTTACAACTTCAGCACTAATGAGCTGAAACTAGTGTGTTTTCCTCTGGCTGCTGCTGCCTTCCCAATTTTATCCTGTATACTCACACCTCCTCCTATTTCCTCTGTAATACATGAGATCCTCTTACAAACAACTCCTAAAAGAAGCATGAGTTTAATGAAATATGCAAAAATTTCTGGACCAGTCAGCACTGGGTAGGATATGCAAAGCCACCATCTGAGGTCAGATGAAAAGTTTCCAGGCAAAACTCAGAGCTGCACCTCCCTGGGCATGACAGATTCTGGAATTTGTATCCAAAGTACACACAGCACTTAATCCTGACCCTCTCACTCCTTGTTTGGAATGGCTCATAGCTACAAGAGAGCTGGCACTCCACTACACTGCAAGATGAGGTACTTACACAGGTCAATATGGCACCACACACTGGGACAGGGACATAGTAAAGCACTGTGAATTCCTGTGCTGGGGACAGGAGGGCAATATTTCCTTTATCTACTTACAAATTATAACAGCATCTGGCATTCCCTTTTAAACAATGGCAGAGGTATAATACTGAGGAACCAAGTTATGAATTCAGCCACACCTTAGAATATGTTTATACTTTTAGATCAGAAAAAAAGTCTACATCAAAACCATAGATCACAGGCTGCAAGTCTTAACTCTACTACCTGAAGTCACTGAAAAAAGATTTAATTTTTCATACATCAGAGCTTAGTTGCATGAAATGGTTTATGCAGAGAACATAACTGACTGACTATTACTGAGAGAAGAACAGGGCTGAAGGACTAGAGAAAAGCAGGACCAACACCAACACTTGGGAAGTCAGCACTCAGACTGCTGGTGCAGACAGCATTAAAGCTGGACTGAGCCTCTGGCAAGACTAACACTGGAGGACAAGAAACTAAACCCTAGAAGATATAACACATGACAGTGTCAAGTGTGAAGCCCCTACATGGTCTGGCTTCAGAGTCAGCTTTAATTCTGGCTCCACATCACTGTTTTTAAAGGAACCAAAGTTCCACAATCAATCTGGCTCCTCCTCTGAGAATAAAGATTTCTTCATACGGAAGGAGTTAGATGTATAATCCTTCTGCATTTATACCACTCATTTAATGTTTTTTTATAAAAAAAATAATTTAAAATGAATGTTTATTTCACTTTGGGCAGCTCAACTGAAATGCACTTGTATGACTTCAGTTTTGATTACCACTCTTCCTCTACTAGTAAACAGTGGAATCAGGTTTAATACTCATTAAAATATCGGCCGTGGAAGCTGATTCAGCCCAAGAGTTCACAGTTTGAGGCCGGATGAAGCCGCCAAACGCCTACACCGCCGCTGGCTTCCTAGTGCAATGGCCAGAGATATACAAGAAGAAATGCTGCCTGTGAAACGAACCCATGGTTCCACTCATCCCCCTCCTCCCGCATAGTTTCACTGCTCACAGAGAAGAGTTTCTGGTCAAAAATCCAGCATCAGCGCCTTCCCACTGCGGTCAGGCTTCGTTTCGGAAAGGGCTCCGTGAATGCTCAAACTGGAGGCACTGGGCCATCCATCCATCACAGCCTCACTCCTGCCCTCACTCCACACGCCAGGCGCTATCGGGGAAGCAAAAACACATCCACGGCGTCTTCTGCCTCCGGCACCCACAAGGAGCCGGCGCAAAGGCGGTCGGGGCTGGCCCCGCTCCGGCGCGGCTCCGGAGAGCCCGAGGTGCCGGCACTGCCGGCTCCGGTGGGCGTGAGCCCGCAGCCGGGCCCGAGAGACGGGAAACCCAGGGCACCCTGTGCGCGGCAGCGGGACCGCCCTCAGGGCAGCACGGACCGCGGGCTGCCGGCCGCGCCGAGCGCCTCCCGTACCTGCTTGCGCATGGCGTTCATGACGCCCATGAAGGAGGCGAGCAGCTTCGCCTCCTCGCGGGCGGCGAGCTTCTTCTCCGTCTTCTTCTTGCTGCTCTTCTCCGACCCGGGCGCGGCCATGCTCGCCCGCGCTCACCGCCGGCGCGCCGACCCCGACCGGGAACATGCGCCCGCCGGCTGCCGGNGGCCTCACGCGGAGGGCGCGTGCGCGGCAGCCGGAGGGGCGCGGCCCTTCGGGGCGTGGCTTTCCCGAAGGACACGCCTCGGGTGGGCGGGGCCTCGGCCGGTCAGTGCGGGGACCGCGGCTCCTTCCCGGGGGCTGCGGGTCCGGGGAGCTGCGGATCCCGGGGAGCTGCGGCTCCTTCCCGAGAGCTGCGGTGCGGGGGGCTGCGGTGCCGGTCAGTGACGGGAGGGCCCCGAGCGGCCGGTCTGGCCGTGCTGCTGGAGACCCGGCCGAGCCCGGCCTGCCCGGCGGGATGAGGGAGGCTGCCCTGCCTGAGGGGCGGCGCGGCTTCCGCTGCCCCGTGCGTGAATGGTTCCTGCGGCTTCCTTCGGAGGGATCCCGTCCCGCCTGGGCCACGCGTGTCCCGGTCTCATGTGGGCTGCCTAAGGAAACAAACGTGATCCAGAAGAAAACCTCTGTGTCCTGACAGCTGCAGCACCCCTCCTCCAGAAATAATGCCAAAATATTTGGTGCTTTGATCCTCGTTTTTCGAATAGGATAGTGACAGCCAAAGCAACGTTTTAGTGTGAATTCGCTGTTTGTGTATTTGTGTGATGTTCCCAATTTTAATTCCACGGATAACAAGGCGTTGAACAGCTTAATGCCACGACTTGAAGGGAGAGAGATTCCTGCAGAAATAACATGAGGCTCTTTTACTAATAAAAGAAATGAGACACTTTGTTCCTAATATCATGTCCCATATGGTAAGATTTAAAAATACGGAGTTTAATATTCTGCGGTTCTGCCATCTAACAGTTTCTGCTACATGGAAGCTGTAAGAATATTACTGCATTTGACCTTTGCTTCATTGCAATAAACAAAACGGACACAGCTATCACCTGACTTTCCAGATTTTATCATGTAACAGTAAGAAAATGAGAAAACCAGGAATGTACTTCTGGCCATTTTCAGATTTCACGGTATAAAGAATTTACCTCAGAGTTTTAATTTCATCTTGAAGGTACTCATAAGATGCCTGCCTGATCCATGGGATACACAGAAATAGCTGTGCTGGGGGGATAAATATCTGTGCTGGTCCTGAGTGCACTGCCACGTTCTGGAAGATTAGTTGACTGGGTTAAGGAGTTCAGCTTGTTGCTCTCAAGGTCGGATCCTTTGCTGTCACGAGCTGTGGTGAGGAAAGATAAAAGGAGGGGTCTGCTCCTCCTTTCCCTGGGGAGCTGCTTTTAAGCAGAGGATTTACTGCTGGTTCTTTCTGCACTGAGAAACAAGCCTTGAGCACTTTCAGACCCTGACAGCGCTCGGTGCGGTACCGGTACCTCCCTTTGCGCTGCCCTGTGCCTGGGGTGGGCAGCATTCCTGACCTAACCATTGTCATCAGTACAGGAGGTATCCAGGGAGCTGCCTGGGACACAGGCAGGCAGCTAACACGACGTCCATATCCAGATCAGGCTCAAATGAGGGGTCAGCCACACCCGAATTCTGTGAGCAGCTTCAGTGGGATTTGACACTGAGGGTACCCTGTGATGTGGGGAGCCTCTGTACCCCCTAAAGGACAGCAATGCCACAAAGCCAGTTTCTTTCATGAAGTTTTCACTGCTTCAGACCACAGTACAAGATGGACAGCTGTGAGGGAGCACAAGGGCCACCTGCTCCAAAAGGAATTTTGAGCCGGGAGCAGAGAATGATGCCAAGGCAAGTGGGAGGGCTTCCCTTACCAATAAGAAGCTCGCATGCTGTGTGAGAAAGTTCTGAATTTACTTTAAATTGAAATGCTTTCAGGGTTAAATGTCATTTTATGTGAGATAAGGTGCTATCCTCCTTTTTGATGAAAACCAGCCATGGTGTGTCCATAGAAGCGTAGAACAGCTCGGGTTGGAAAGATCTTAAAAGTCATCTAGTCCTGACTCCCTCCACTGGATCAAGTTGCTCAGAGCCCCATCCAACCTGGCCTTGACCACTGCCAGGGTTGGGGCTCGGGGCATCCACAATTTCCTTAGGAAACTTGTTCCAGTATCTCACCACTGTCACAGTGATGAGTTTTTTCCTAATATCTAGCCTTAGTTTCCCCTCTTTCAGTTTCTCCTTATTATTCTTTGTCTTATCACTACAGTTCCTGATGAAGAATCCCTCTCTGTCTTCCCTGTAAGCCCTGTTCAGGCACTGGAAGGTTGCTATGAGGTAACCTTCTCTTCTCCAGGCTGAACAGCTCCAGCTTTCTCAGCCTGACTTCATAGGGGAGGAGCTCCAATCCTCTTACCAACTTTGTGGCCTCCTCTGGACTTGCTCCAACTGTTCCATGTCCATTTTATGTTGGGATACATCTGCATACATGCACTGCCATGTGCAATTAAACAAAGCCATACAGGAAGAACATGTCACACTAAAGAAAACTTCCAAACCCAGAGAGGTACTAGATTGCAAGACCAAGAAATCAGCATCTTTGAGGCATGGCAGAAAATACAGGGACAGTTATCTCAGGGACAGAAATCTCTCACTGAAAATTTTGAGGTAAGGATTGGAAAGAAGAGTTAGCTCCTTGTTAACACTGAGAAATTAAATTCAAATCATTCAGATGAATAGGAAGTTTGTAACAGATTTAATACAAATGAAAGCATCATAATGTGCCATGTCTCTTCTAAGCATATTGTTATTCTCAAAGTACTCTGCAAACACTAATAGTTTAATGATATTTTACCCCTCAATTCACAAACTGAAGTTAAAATCAAAAATAGAAAAGTATTATCCTCTAAAGCTCATGACAGGAAAACCATTGGCCTGACACAAACAATATTAAATCCATTTGATATGTTTCAAAAACATATCAAATTACATTCTAAGCCATCAACTAATGCTGCTAAACAGACTGGTTCAAGATTGATAGATATTCTGAAATGTTTAGGAAACATTGTTTGTTTAATCTAATAGTCTCTAATATATGCTTGTTCTGGAGATCTTTCCATCAAGAAGCTGAAGTAATAAGCATATGGTACTAAAATGAGAATATTAACAAGGCTTGACTTTGCAGTACAGATCCAGAATAACACAGGGTAACACGTTCAGCTCTTTATGCCAGCCTGGGAATGAAAATTAGAATATTTACAGCATCCTTTTCTCTCAGGGATGCATGGGCTTCTTTGGGCAGGAGGAAAGCTAGTCATATACTCTGGCATTAATAATTTGCTATATACTATTTATAAGTGGTAGCAGTTCACCTGTGCTTTGCTTTCTTTCTGATTCACAAAGTAAGACAAGATGTGATATCTCATAATGTCACCAAAATAAGTTCTTTCACCCATTGTGCAAGAGGCCAGTCCACACACAGGGTCAATTTATTTACAGTTCTGCACAGAAAGGTGCTGAGTGGGAAATCCACAAAGCCATCACAACTACCAAACCTTTTCGCTATTTATACATTTTAGCAAACAAAGGCGCTAATGTTCATTGGCTGCAAGTTATCTCATTCTTTTATTAATTAGTATTCCTTCTTTTATGGTTAATGATTCCCTCACTTCTCATGCTAATTAGTCTGCATGCCCAGTCTTTCTTTTCTTTGCCTTTGATTCGTGGGTTTCTTGGGTCAATGGTCACAGATCTTCCCCTGCTGAAATTACCTTTTACCCAATCAGAGTTGATTTGAGCACAGTCACTCAGTTAGTTGTGTTAGTTTCTCCCTTATCTTGAGGGTTCTGCCAAATGTCCTAGTGGCCTGTAAATTCTGCATCCTTTGTGTCCATTATCAGTGGTCCATCCTTCTCCCTAGGCTTTGTTAACCTCCCTCTAGGTCTGAGATCGTTAAAGCATCTCAAGCTCTAAACTTTAACAAGGCAATTCTATTGACAAGTAATTTATCTTTCTAACCCCTGGACATCGATTATGCCACAATGATATGGAATCTGCAGCCATGCTATGAATTCTTCTGTCATTGCTGCAGTTTTGTGTCTTTTCCCTTGGCCTGTGCCTAGTAACCCATCTCCACATGCCTTTTCTTCATTCAGATGAAGCAGCACTGCTTGCAGTGCCTCTCCTTTCCTCTCCCATTGTCTTGCCTGTAGTGCCTCTGCCTTTTCTGAACAAAGTGTATGTGATGAGAAGATGGGGAAGATGAGAAAATTTGTGGGTTCTAGTAGGAATGTGAGTGAGAAGGGGAGGGTTGTGCTGGATAGAGAGAACATCTCATACCAACTTGCAGTGCCACTTTTGCCCTGAAAGGAAAGCTGCCAAGAGAACCCTGCACTCTTCTCACAGAGGTCAGGAGGACTCCCTCTCCCCATGTCAAGTCACCTTGCTTAAAAAGCACAGTGATGCTCTCTGAAGGATTTCATTCTGTTGTGACACTTAGCAGTACTATGATCTTATTTCTGGCAGTAGCCTAGTGAGAGACTCAAATGCCTTTGGTCAGCTTTTGTGGCAGGTCAGGTGGCCTCTACTCACCTGGCATGGATGACTGGCAGGGACAAGCAGTGCTGCTGTCAGGAGCAGAGCCAGCAGTCCGGGTGAGGCACTGAAATCAAACAGAAACCTGTGACTTGGCCTCGGTAACAGCCTTCGTTCAGTGCATGTTGACTGAAGAGCAGCTGGCGTATGTGGCATGAAAGAAAGATTGCCCAGATGAGGCCCTAATTATGCATTTAGCAGATACTGTTTTTAAAACCAGTTCTCTTGAGTTTGTCATTGATTTGTATTCAGTGAAGTAGAGAAATACAAGCTAACTTGTCACAGCAGAGAGCAAAAATATCAATGACAAGTGCTCAGATGACACTGTACTGGATTAGTGGAAATAGGACATCAAAGAAAATAGATGCTTAGTTGGGACAATATTAAACCAGTGATTGTCAGCAGGTTTAACTTTTTGAAGTGAGCTGCATGAGGATCTCAGGTGTATTTCTAACACAGTGGCAAGATACTTTCCAAACTGCAGTGTTTCTGATTCTTTTCATCTTAACCCATCCCAGATATTAAAAAAAAAAAAACCAACCTCAGGGCTGTTCTTTGTTTATTCCAGAGCAGTTCTTTTTTTCCATCCAGCTACATACAGGAATTTAAACTGAGTTATGCCAGAAGGAGTGCCAGGACAAGTCGTAGCATTGATGCTTACAAGAGACATAAACTTCAAGGAGAAAATTAGCTTATCACCACATTAGCTGGGGTGCCTTACTGTATACATTAAGAAGATCAAAGGTTTATTTCCTTGTACTCTCATGAGCAATGGGAGAACTTAGGCTTCCTGAAATCAATATTCTGGTTTTGACTAGTACATTCTTAACTGCTGGTTTTCTCAGGGACATGGTCTTACTGGGTGCCAGTGGCCTCTATTGAGCAAGGACCTCTTGTCCCACCAGGCTGTGCCAGAGCACAAGGGGAATTTGGTCTGAACGGTTTCTTCATGTTTGAAGTATTTCCAGGATACTCACTCCTCCCCAGTTTACTAGAGGTCCTTCTGATTTCTTTCCTTGAAGAGTTGTTTTAATGTTTTGAATGGAGGCTTTCTCACTGCTTGTTTCTAGAATCCAAGTACCCTTTTCCCATGGCTTTATTTCTCTTTCTTAAATAAAATTCTTCCCTTTTTTTTTCCCTCTCAGGTTTTAAACTTGTGCCTTCAGTGCTAATGAAAGGAAAACTCTTGTTTTCTTACCGTGATGTGAACTATGGCTTACAACATCCCCTGGCATCCCAAATTTTCTGTCCTGACAGATGTGTCAGTTGCATTAAAACTTTACAGGCAGAGGGAAGAGAGACTAAAATGGATTTATACTTTATTTGTTTATTCTTGATGTAACATAAATGTGTGGGTTTTTTTCCCTTTTTGCATTAAAGATTAAGATCCCCTTTGAAAACTTGGACCCTGAAATAATTTACACTTGAAGCCGCAACCGGCACTTTTCACTCTGTGTAGCTGTTGTGTGTGCTGTGTAACTTTTACTGCTTGTTCACCCAAGTAATAATGCTCATCTGAAAGCAGCACATTTGTGCCAGGGAGCAGGAAGAGCAGGGAGCCAGCTGTGGAGGAGACCTCACCCTGACATGTGAATGCCTTCTTGGGCAGGGTGCCTTCCTGCACATCTGAACAGAGCCAGGGTCGTGACAGGACCTGCCGATGATCCAGAAGAGCTGAGGTGACAAGGAGCTGCAGTCCCTGGGCAGCCAGCAGGAGTCCTGGGCCAGCGTGGTCAGGGCACTGAAGCCTGCCTGGGTTGGGTGCTCAGGGATCCAGCAGTTTGGATGAGGGAAGCTCTTCCAGCGAGACAACACCTAATGTATTTGGGTTTGAAAGTGTACCTCCAGCATTCAGCCAAGCTGATTTAGTGCTGTGTAATTGTACTGCTGTAATATAACTCGTGTGCACTTCAGTGGTCAGGCTTGGGACGTGACAGGCTGCTCTGTCCTGGCAGCCAGGGTAGGACGTGCCTTCTCTCAGGCAGCCGTCTTTTTTCATGGCAGCATTTCCATTTTAGATTATTGTGGAATGATTTATCGCCAGGGCCAGCCAAAGGCAGTGACTGTGACAAATGAAAACTCTGAAAACAATCTCCTTTCAGGAACAGCTAAAGTAAACAAGACACAGAAAGCAGAGGATTCCCTGTATTGCTGTTTGGCTACCCCAGCCAGTGGGTAATTCTGCCACAAGAGGTGTTACCCAAAGTCATTAACATCTCCTGGAAATTAATGTATTTCCTGGGCTTTGGTATCCTTTGGAACTAATTCCAGACCTTTTCCTTCATTTAGATTTTCCGCTCTGAAGAACAATAAGTACTTAGGCTGTCTGCAATGCTTCTAATCCAGCCCACTTCTCTGTCCCTTTGTCATGGGAAAAAATAATATTTGGTGTGTCTTAAAGCCAGTTCAGTAACTGCTGTAGCACGGGTTGTACCAGCATAGCAGTAGGGCAGCTGAATATAGCAAGCCCATCTCTGAAGTATAGGATTTGGGGTTGGTTTTGCCATCTGCTGCCCTCTGTGACCCTTGGGAGCTTGCCAGGGGCTGGGCCTGTGGAGCCTGAACCTGCTGACAAATTTCTGGATACTGCAAAATGGCCTAGACTGCCTTGCCTATGAGAGGGAAGAGCAAGCAACCCCAGCAAGGGAGATTTTTGTACCAAGGTCATAATAAGCATAGGATTTAAAAAAGAAAAATCAAGTGTATGGGGGAATGAACTGGGAAAAAGGTAACCTTCTTGATTTTATTGCTTAAAGTTCTTAGGCATCCATTTGATGAACACTTAAACATGCATTCTTTTTAGTGAGTTTGAAATACCATAACTTTAAAGAGACAACATAAAATAGGATATTGCCTTTTCTTCTTCCAGCACATTCTGCCCTTCAGCATGTTCTAACAACCCCAGCCCTGCCAAGAGCTGTGCTCTCCTTTTGAGAACTAGTATTTTCTTGGGAGAAACCTAGCAGGAAAGATTTACACCTAAATAGTCCCTCTTGGGGATGGCTCTCAGTGTTAATAATCCTCTTGCTAAGTAGGGGAATTCAGGCAATCTGAGCTTGAGTGTCTGAACTTGTTTCTGCTCACAGTAGGTTAGCCTCCACGCTGGAAACTGGATCAGAGAGTAGTGGAAAAGTCCAAATGGATGGGTAAAACTGCTGTCTTGTGTTACAGAGAACATCAGTCTCTCCACAACAAAGGTTCCATCAGTTCAGAGGTTTGTTTTCAGCCAAATAATAAACATTATCTGACCTTCCAGTAAAGATCTGTAAATGAACTCTTTGAGTGTGTCTGTTTGCAACATAAATTCATAACTTAGTATCTTTATTTTTTTTTCTTTTTAAAAATGTAGGGCAATGTAGGAACAGTGACACCCAGGACTGCGTTTATCTGAGATTGTGAGCTTTACCCAGAGCTAAACTGAGGTACAGAAAAGGAGTATAACACTAACAGTTGAA
This sequence comes from Notiomystis cincta, assembly GCA_013398075.1. Taxonomy (NCBI): domain Eukaryota; kingdom Metazoa; phylum Chordata; class Aves; order Passeriformes; family Notiomystidae; genus Notiomystis; species Notiomystis cincta. The sequence goes on from VZRX01000047.1 coordinate 32,647, forward strand.
CAAAGTTTATGCCATATCACCTACCAAGGAAGGGTTGCAAAACAGAAAAGCTGGTATCAGCAGTTCTGATTCACAACTTTTTACAGATTTCCCAGGGTGAACAAGGGGTATTCCTCAGGCCCTTCTACTTGAATAAGCCAATTAATTACTTCTTGTTCACAGACAAAAAAAAAGGAGAATAAAAGATTGCTCTCATATAAGGAAAGCTCTTAGCAGGGCACAAAATTAAATTTTTTAATAGCAACAAAAGAGGAAATGACAGAACTGCCTTCATAGTCATGTTGAATTCTACCATCGTTTAAATGACCTCACAGCCTCTATGCCCCAACAATAATTCTATATATTATAAATACAAATATAAATTATATAAATATATACAATATAAATGATAGTTCTATATATTTTTTTTTTAACAAATTGTGTTTTTCCACTCCAAATGCTGCCTGGAAGAGGATGCCTTCAACGAAACAATGTGTGAGTCATCCTCAGGAGACCCACGACTGAGGCACCTCCTTTGGAACAAAGCCATGTACATCCATCTAAAATATCCAATTATAAACAGTATTATGTTACTCACATAATTGCCCAACGGCCTTAGAAGCAATCTGGTTTTTTATGACAGTAAGAATTAATGTTGAGTTGTTGATGTTAAAAGCTAGAGTAACATCACACGAAGATTAAAATGCCATTTCAATGATAGTTTATTCTGGATTATGTTAAGAAGTATTAGCCTGTGATCATTTAAGACTCATAAAATTTTTACTCCTTGTTAAAAACTTATTTGAATGTCTGAGTGTAAAAGATACTTTCTGAGGGTTAATGTGGGAACTTTAGGGCAGATGAAGAACTCATCTGTGGATTTGGCAGGTAAGATAACACTCACAAACTTGTGTGGATTGGACTTTTTTTTCTGTGTAGTCTTCTGTACTATTAAAATACTATCATAAAATAGATTTTCACAAATTCCCAGTGATGCATGGGCTTAATGGTTGCTGTCTTTCTCAAACCCTTGGCTCTAGCTTTTAGTTCCCCCACTGTGACAGGTATGGGAGAACTAAAGCAAGAAAAGAAAGGTTTGAGAAGAGGTAAGTATATGCTAGACCCTGTTTATTGTGGGTGTGGGATACAGAGTCTCACAGAATACCAGCAAGGGTACACCTTATTCAGAAGGAGAAAGGTCCTTTTGTGTGACCTGATGCATCCATCAGCTGAAGGACTGTGGCATCCATCTGTGCAGCCAGCAGGCCCCTGTGCAGTGGTAAGGCTTTCTTGCTGTTGCTCTTGTTCCATCCTAGTACTGGAATAGGTCCTGTTGGTCCCATCATCCCTGGGATAACATGTGTGTGCCATATGGGGCTAGCACAAGAGTGAGCTGAACTCTCCTGGGAGCTGACAGGACCAGGGTGAATAAGGGCTGTAGAAGGAAACCCTGGTTAGTTAGCAAAGTGAAGGCACTGCTCAGGCAAGTTCTGTCATTTCAGCATTTACCTGAAGAAAATGAAATACCTAGCCCCCCCAACTCTCCTCTCTCCAGTCACTGACTAGGCTGAGGGTTTTGGAGGTTTTCCATAGGAGTGAGGTGGGGAACCTTGAGAGCCTGGGAGTAGCCTGGATGCTGAATGACTGCTGGAGGAGTAGGGATCGTTGGTGTTAATACTGCATGTGCTATTGGGAGAAACTAGCTTTGAGAAATCATCTTACAATGACACTGATGTATTTGTCATGTTCATTTGACTGCACATTTGTTTTGTGGGTAGGAAGAAGCTGGTTTTGAAAGAAACAATTAATGGTGATTAAAAGAAGCTGTTCTGCAGTCAGTTGCTTTCTGGAGCAAACACGAGATGGCTGGATTGCCATCTTTCACTGAGTCCTCCAGTGACAGTGGTATCTCTGTATTTCCCTACCTATAATATTTTATGCCTTTCCTTTTTAGTGTTCTTCCTCTTGGATTCTCTTGGACCTCTTAACTACTCCTATTCACCACCTCTACCTGTAATTTTCCCTTGCTTTTGCCTGAACTTTCTCACAGCTTTTGCTTACAACCTCACAGCTCTCTCAAAGGTATGTGCTGAGATTATGCAGGACCTGATCCTTGACAGAAGAGGTGACCAAGAGAGGGTTGAAAGACTCACTAAATAGGAGGTTACAGGGTGCAGTAATCTGTATCCAAGCCCAGATGGTGTCCAGTACGTGCTGCATGGATGATGGGAATGGCATGGCTGCTTTCAGTAGTGTATTATCCCTTTATGAAATAATCTGAAAATCAAAGAAATTAATAAAAGTCTTTATGAGTATGTAAAAGCCAGTGCCTGATACACACTGACCTACGATACCTCCCTTATTCAGTGTGGCAGTGTGTAAGTGTCTCCCCAGTGCTACTGGGAAATAATAGGGGCTTTACTGGTTTCCACTGGGCAGTGAGCAGGGCTATGACACAATCACTGACCCAGTTTTATCTGAAACAAACAACCCTTCTCTCTCCTCCCTGCAAACAATAAGATTGTTAGATCCAAGGCCAAATTCATGTTGTTGTGAACAGCTGCAAATCCACTGACGTCAGCAGAGCTGTATCCACTTAATAAAACAGAGTCCAGCTCACGGTGGTTGTTAGGATGAATTTCAGTGGAAAAATTGGATCTATCTATCTAAAATTCTCCTCAGTTTTTCTTTAGATGAATATGTTTTTTCCTGTCTTTTGTAGTGCAGGAGTGTGCTGTCAAGTAGCTGCTGACAAAAGTGATTCTTGCAGCTCTCTGCGAAGCAGATTAGAGCCTGGCTTGAATAAACAGGCCATATCATGGACAAGTATGAGATTGTAAGAGGAGAAATAAAACTTCTGACCTCAAGAGCCCAATAAACATGATATCCCACAATGCAGGAGCTATGGAGCATTGCAGAGAGGTGCAGGCCCTACATGGCCAGCAAGAAGCATGACTATAATGTTCAAAGGGCTGCTCAAAGTAGTCTTAATTTTACAAGTGGCAGCCGCTATAGCTTGATTTTGCCAAGTGTCTAAAAACATCAGTCCTGTTGACCTTGAGTTACACAAATGTAGAGTGAAGCAGAGAACCAGCACTGCAGAAGTTTGAGCTTCAGAGCAGTCACTGCTCATTGCAAGGACTTATTTCTTCTATTTTCTTGAGAAGAAGGAAAACTCCACATGGGAATGCAGAAAGTGCTGGGAGGGCATAATGATCTCCCACTGGCTTCAACACCAGCTTCCAGACCAACACTGCTGTGTCTGAATCACAGTGGAGCAAGTTGTTTGACCTTTGGTACAAGAAATTACTTCCAATAGACTGTGTCTACATTAGATTAGATTAGATTGTCCTAATCCTACTCCCTAATCAGGGCAGCTGCATGGGAGTTGCATTCCAGTTCTTCCCATTGAATTGCATGGAGTTTGTATTCTCAGTGTTGAAATGGAAGATAAGTAAACATGACCTTTTCAGGGAAATGAAAATATGGCTGCTTTTAATTTAGTCAAAATGAGTTTCTGTGTGGGCATTTGTGTAAGTAAGAAACACTGACAGTGCAAGAATGCTCACAGTTTTAACCTTCATTTAAGTTATACAGTGAAGTATTTACAGATTACTAAGGCGGACTTTCAGAGGCTGACATGTGCGTAACACAACATCAGCAACAAGGGTCTATTGATGATATTCTTTGTTCAGAGTCACATTTAGGCTGACCTTTGATCCAAGCAGTGGGAATGGCAGAGGTTTGGTATGCTTACAATGAGTTACTGAAAAAAAATGAGGGTATGTAATAAAATTATTAGCACTGAGATGCAACGATGTGGTGAAAAATACAGATCTGAATCACCAGGGAAAACACTTTATGTACAGGATGGATTCTGAGTGTCCCAATCTTCATCTTACTTAGCCTGAGGCTGTGGGAAGAGCAAACAAAGAACCTGTAATTGTTCCCACACAAGAAGAGACAAGCCCACATTGAAAAGATAATGAGTGAAACTAGCAGGATTCAGGGACATTGCACGCAGTCTCCAAGGAGAAACAAACTTCAGTCTGAGACCTTGAATATCAAAAGGAGTTGAAAGACTTATAAACCCTTTGAGAAGACACAGAAGGGGAAGATCACCTTTCAGAAGTTCCCTGTGGAGGCAAATTGAAGGAGAGAGATTTCGAAGAGACTTTAAATATATCTCACTGTTGAGAGATGTTAATTGTTTAGATTAAATAAGTTTTAAATAGAATGAATCAATTAGAGTTATAATAGTATATGATTTAGTATGCTATTTGCTTACTTTTACTTTCTTAGCATGAGGAACTGGATTTGCTGAAGCCTTAGGCCACAAGCTGTGAACTTTCACTGACATCTATGCTTTTGGCTGCAATAAATTTTGTTTTCTTACTAATTTTCCTAGTAGCTTCTACAGTGCTGCGTTTTTGATTCAGTGAAAGAATAATATTGATAATACACTGATGATTTAGTTGTTGCTTATAATGTTTTTCCTAGGTCTAGGACATTTTTTGTTTCCCAAGCCCTATTGGTGAGCAGGTGCACAAGAAGCACAGAAAAAGAAAGAGGATACCACTGGCACTAGAAGATGCAACTCGAGGAGATAAGAGCAGTTAATGGCTTGTTTGGAGATGAAGAAAGAATCCCATATGGTGTTGGAACACCCCAGACCACAAATTACCATCGAACTGCAAAGTCACATGCAGAGCACATGAGGCATGGGTGCATAAATCATAAGGGTGTAATTGCCCAGGGATGTCTTTGTTTGCAGTCTCTCTCTGGAGACACCCAGATCGAGCTGCCTCTGATGCTGTATCACTCTTAAATTATTTATTTTTATAAAATCCAAAGCCTGAGACTCTGCTGCAGGACACCCAGGAGAGAGAAACGCACCCGAGAATGAATTTGTGTGTGAGCAAGGAGTCAAAAGAGATCATCTCTTGGCTCACTGGAGCTGCCCTCTGCAGAGGAGCTCCAGTCCTGTCAGTTAAAGTGTTGGGGTAAAGTGTGTGTGCAACTCTTGAATGGTGTGAGAATGCTCAGGTGTTCTCCTTTAACACAGCCTCCCTGGGCCAGGAGGACAGCAAGCCTGCCAGTTGTACACAGTTTCACAGTTTTAGAGATATTTTATCCTTCACATTCAAGTAACAGACCTGGATTTAACCTGGCCATTCATTACCTCTGTCGTTGACACTGGAGAAAACAGAAGCACATCTATGTGTGAAGGACGAGGGGAGTCACAACTAATAGTCTGGAAGTGCTGACAGAACCACAGCAGGAAGAAGAAGCACCATAGCATTTCATCACACACACAAAAAAGATGATAACTAAAGGCTTGGGGTGTGGGAAGAAACCTGCTCACATTGGGGTCGGAGGTATTTTTCAAGTATAGCAATGGTAATAAGCAACATTTCCCCAATAAAAAAAAAAAAAGATAAAAAGGACTATATTCTTCCCTTCATGTCTTTTCCTACTCCATATCTGTGATTTTACCTTTTGCTGTCTTCTCCTTTCTGATGTGTATAATTATCCTAAGGGTAGTATTTTATGAATGGGCCTGCATGTACTAGTAGTCCTGTAACTATTCCTCCAGCTTTGTGGGTGATACCTGTCAAAGAAAATGCACTAGTGTTTCCTAGAAGTGTGATTTAACATTGTTGGTTAAGTGGAGTAGTTTGAAAAAGCCTTTTGTAAAATCCTTTGGAAGCATCTTCCTATATTTTTGGTAGAGATACAGTATTTACTGGGGTTTTTTGAGCTTGTGAATGGTTCCTAAGCTGCCAGGCACTGACAGCACATTCCCAGCCTGCCAACCCTAATACCTTTGGCAGTAGATGGCTGCTTTTAGCAGCAGTCATCTGCTGCCAAATTACTTTGCCAATGCTCTTCTGATTTGTAGACAAGTTGGAAGTCCAGGACAGGCATGCCCAGGAAGTTTGACAAAGGGCACATCAGGATTCCTACCCATTTGTAGACCAAGGAATGTCATACATGGTGCTGTTCCTTGTTGGCCTGCTGGCCACAGGCATTGCTTCATCCCAGTTTATCCTGCACTATCTCACACTCCTGTCAGTACCAAGATCTAATTTTGCCATTTGAAGCCTTCAGTGTCTCTTTAACTGTTCCCAAGTTTAAGATCCAGGGCCTTGCTGTCAAAGCCTCTTGTGATACTCACTCTAGTCTCATTTTTTCTCTTCTTGCTTCCACCAAAATGATTCCTTCATGTTATTCTTCTGTCCTCCCCTCTCATTCTTATTACAGTGAATTTCCTTTATGTGGAAAAAAATTCCTGATTTCGTATATTGTGATTTTTCTGAAGAATTCATTAATTTCATACTACCCCTTCATCTGCAGGCACCTGTTACTGTTTTTCTTCCTGCACAAGAAAGCAACAAGAGCACCAGGAGGCAAAACCCCTCTTTTGTTAATTAAAGCCCTCTTTTACAGTGAATCTATGTTTGTGCAGATTTACTTACAAGTTTATTTAATCAGGAGGATTTGGGCTATTTATTTGCAAATTTATTTGATCAGGAATAATTTTGTTTGCTTTGGCTTCATGGCAAAGCCTGGCCTGTTGTGTGCACTTCTTTCCTGGGAAATTCCTCTATAAACTTACTCAGAAGCAAGAGCCAGAATCCACACACACCCTCTCCATCCCAGACACAGACTGAGCCTGCAGACACCACCTGCTATCACACAGCATTTGCCCCACATCATTATTCTCTGCTCCTGCCCATCAAAAAGGAACAGAATAGAGTGACCTAAAGGACAATAGAATGCCTTGGCACATGCCATCCATCCCTCATGCAGGTGGTGGACCTCTGGAGGCTGGGAGGACATGGCCAAGGTGCAGCTGTAGTCTGGCAGTGGAATGGGCTTAAAGGAAAATAAGTGTACATCCCTGCAACATTTTATTTTGAGAAAACATCTAGAATGGGTGGTGAGTTCAGTTTCATTTAAACAAATTGCAGAAACTCATTTCCAACAAAAGAAGTTAGATATGATGCTTCAGAAAACATATTGATTCTCAAGTCTCCTCCTCAGTTATTGTGAAGATCTATTTGCATTTGCAAATATGAAGTAGCAAGAACATGCACTATTTTTCATGCCAACATCTGGTATTTTTATTGTGGAGAAGACTAAAACCTTCATATGGAAAGCACTGCATATATTTTCTTTTTAATTCATACTGTTTTGCATATCTTATTTCTAATATCTCCTTTGTTTTAGCAAACCTGTGCATCAGATTAGCATATTTTTGGAATGCCACAATAATACATAGTATTGTACAGTAATTGCATATTTGAATCTTTCAAGAGATATTTTAAAAGTTTCTTTTCCTATAATAATTTAAAATTATCTGGATGAGCCAGTTTTATCTACACAGATGAGGTTTGAATTGTTCCTTCTAATCCTTTTTTCTCGTGTGTCTCTTGGGGGAGTTGCAATTTGAAATATCTCGAACACTGTCGTGTTGCCCTTCACATGTTTCAATGCTGCAGTAACTCTCAGAGAGTGAAACTACACCCACCCTGCTGATGTTAGAAGCCTTCACACTCGGACAGCAAAATCCGTGTTCAAGCCTATCCCTTCCAGCAGATGTCATCGTGGCAATGGAGAATACTGCTGGGATACTGGGAATGAGCTCTCCTTTGCCGAGGCAGGAAGAAAGCTCTGCAGTAATAGACTTCGTTTCTGTCAAAACAAGGTAATTCTCTCAACGCTTCGCATTTATAGAGAGCTTTTCCTTTCTAGAATGCTTTGAAAACACGCTGAGCAATAAAACACAGGAGCTTGGTCCATGGCAGCCGTGTCTATATGCTCTGAAGATGGTCATAAGTATAGATATACGTGGACAGAAATGCACATGCATCAGTTAATCCAGTCTTTGATTTTTGTTTCTTTTTTTTCCCCCTCAACTATACAGTTTCTTGTGTATGATGCCCCTTGCTCAAAGCAATCACATCCTTTTATTTCAACTTCCCCCCTCCCTGCCCTAATCCTCTTTAGAAATAATTTCACCAAAGGAAAACCCAAATCCTCCCATTTCATTTTTATTAATCATTTATCTCTCCACACCTGTCAGCACCCGAGCTGCTGAGTGTCCAGCCAGTTTTAAGGTTTGTGGCTTCCCGAGTGGATTGCTGAGCAGTGAGTAAATCCACAAGCCTGTATTATTACCAGGTTTAATTTTAATCTCTCAAACAGAGAACAAATCCCTAGAAAAGCCAAGAGAGAAGTTAAGTCACTGGCAATTTTACCTGCACAAGGCTGCAACATACACATCTATATAATTTGAAAAGCATACTGAAAATATACTGAATTATTGAAAATATGTTTAGCTGTTGTTCAATAGCTGATCTGAGTTTCTTGGAAAGGTCATGAAGTTCAAGATTAGAAAATATCAGACACCTTTCCCCACCTTGGAAGTCCCAACAGTTTTGATTGAACATGTGATATGTATTTAGTGAGTGTTGTCCCTTTTTAATTTCAGCCAGTGCTAAGCCTGTGTTCTTCATGACAGACTGACAATATGTAAGATGTCATCAGATAAAACAGAGCACAAGCTGAGCTGAGTGAAGCAAGCTGCTGAGCTGACATGTGACTTCCTAAAAATCAACAGGGTACAGCTATATCAAATAATAAGTACAGAATTTGAATGTTCTCTTTTGCCTAGATGACAGCCCTATGAATAACAAGTTTCAATTTTTTTAAAATGGCAGGCTTTGGGGAAGCAGAGAACAAGAAAGGAGAGCACTAATGGCCTGATTTAATAAGAGTCTGCTTCTCCTTCTTAGTCCAATCTTTGAGACTGAAACAACTCTTTGTGACCAACATAAATTCTAGGGGAAATGGCCAGATAATTTGAACAAATTTGTGACCTCTCAACGCTAAGAGGAAAGCAATTCTTACTGGCAAGATTTTTGTCATTGTTCACATTCTTAAAAAAAATGTTGGCTGGAATTTTGTCCTTGACCAAGTGGAAAGGCTCTCTGCTGGCAGGAAAACAATGTATTTAATAAAAAACAAAGCAACTGACGCTTTTGACAGAACAAGAACAGACATCTGTCTGGCTGTTCTGAGCAAGCAAAAATAGCAGAAAAGCCCCATACAATTCTATTAAAATAAATGGGGTAATGAAAGGGTTGCAAAGAATGCACTCGTTTATGAGTTACCACCTCATTTGGGCACTGCCAAAGAACATGGGAAAAAAATTATGCTTTTTATCCTCAGGAAATACAGGGTGTTATGTTATCAAAGTTAATGAAAGCAAACTGTAAAAAAACCCTACAGTAACATTTTAAGAACTGTGAAGATATAGCTATTAACTATGAAAACAGGACACAAACTTGGCTATAATCTATCAGGAAAAGTAACAAAGATAACTACCTAGCTCATGTTCACTTTGGATTTTGCTTCAAATATGTGAGATTTTTGTTACGTATTTAAGAATACTTATGTTCCCATTAACACTGTTCCCATGCTTTCCCCAAAAGCATTTCATAGCACTGTAATTTAATTTCACTTAAGTCTTAAAATATTCAGTCACTAACTCATTGCTTTGAGAGAAGAGAACAAGCATCTCAGATAAAAGCCCAGAAGCTCACAAAGGTAATCATGAAGAGACATCACTCAGTTCTCTCTGTCTGTCTTAAAGCAGGGTCAAACATGCCTAAACTCTTCTTAAAAACCTGAGCTGATGGTAATTCCACATTTTTCTCCAGGGATCTGCAGTTGCAGTGCTATCAGAACAGTTGGAGCAGGCCTACAAGAAGTATGGGGACAACCTTTACTAAGGCCTGGAGTGACAGGGCAAAGCACAATGGTTTACAGTAAAAGAGTGTGATTGAGACTACATATGAGGAAGAAATCTTTTATAATGAGGGTGGTTAAGCACTGGAACTGACTGCCCAGAGAAGTGGTGGACATCCCATGCCTGGAAACATTCAAGGTCAGGTTGGATGGGACTCTGAGCAACCTGATCCAGTTGAAGATGTCCCTGCTCATTGCAGGGGTGTTGAACAAGATGACCTTTAAAGATCCCTTCCAATCCAAACTGTTCTATGATTCTATGATTTCCTAATGCCAACCTTCTGTCTCCCTTGCAGCTTAGCTTGTAATTTGTCATCCTATCTGCTTTAAAATAAACATTAATCTCTCTCAGGATTATGAAACTTAGTAATGTAATTGAAGCCTTAACTTTTCCTGGGGGAATTGCTTGAAATGCGAGTCTCTAAGCCAGCACTGGTTCTTGTGCACTGAAAGAGCTACAGCTGAGAGTAGGATGAGGTCATGGCAGTGGGTCAGACCAGAAAGATGTTTCTCTACAGACACAGTGATGCTGTTTTCCAGGGCTGCTTCCACAGTTCTGTGTGGAGCCAACCACAGCCCATGTGCTGAGGACTCCCTAACACTGTCTGGGTGTCCGGGCTGCTGCTCCTCTGGGTTAGTAGAGGACCCAAAGGCAAAGCTGACAAGCGTGACCCAAAGCAAGCAGCAGTGAAATGTCAGCTGGCAGCTCTGAGCATGAGCACAGCCCTATCAGGAGCTCACCACAGGCACAGGGAGGAAGTGGTGAGCGCAGCTGGGCAGCCTCGCACACATCCAGCACCCAGCACCCAGCACCCAGCACCCAGCACCCAGCATCGCCCGGCCGACACTGCCCCGGGGCCCACGGCTCCTCCGGGCTCCCCGGGCTCCCCCAGGGCCCTCGGGGCACGCTGGGACACGCCTTGGCTTGCTCAGGGAACATCCCATGGCTGTGAGCTCCTCACGGAAAGAATATGCAGCTCTTGGGCTGGCCAGGGTGTGCCACCGGGCCAGGCCCTTGCAAAGCGAGCTGCTCCCTTTCTGCAGTCCGCGGCAAGACAATAAATACACGCATTCAGAGTCCTGTCAACATGCCCAGGCACACAGGGGGTGGGAGAGGAATTTGCTGGAGGAGTAAAAATTAGCAAGAGCCTGAAGAGCCATGAAAACTTGAAAACCCTTGGATTGCTTTGCGACATTTTTCCTCCTCTCTTTCAGAGCGTCCTCAGCAGCCCTCCCTGTCCCTCCGTGTGATACAGCAAGGAGCAGCCCCCAGTGAGGCACTAGGAACCCTTGTGGTTAGGGAGAGGAAACCCACATCAGCAGTGATAATTAAGATAGCCGTGGTACTTGAACTGAGCCGCTAATGGCAAGGCAGAGGTGCTGCATGGAGGGCCTGTGGGTAGCAGGCTTTGTTTCAGTCCTTTGCCGCGCAGGAAGGACTGCAGTGCTGCGTGGGGAGTGTGCCACAGGACCCGCAGGAGATGCTCTGCTGCAGGGCATCCTTCTCTCTTCCCTCCAGCTTCCCCCTCCCAAATACAGCCTCTGCTGCTGAATGTTCGACTGGACTTCTCACAACAGCCATCTCCACCTCGCTCCTCTCTTCCCCTCCCTTACCCTGAGGGCTCATTTGCAAGATTTTGGACGACAGGCTTTGATGCAATGCCTTTGTCTTTCCACTCAAACAACTAATCTTGTGAACTGCTGTGCTCTGTACATGCTTTTAACCTCTGATTTTAAAGTGGGAGGAAGAAAAAGTTAAGGGTATCCTAGCTCTTGTGTAGTGAGGATAGTTTATATATTATTTATGCTTATGATGATTTGGTTGCTATGTTTTTAAATATTGCCTTATGTTACTGGTACAGTAAGAAAAAGCTTTTTCTGTTATCAAATCCTTATAGTATTTTCCCCTTAAAATTTAATAAAAATCAGAATCTATTATCTTGTATTTTCAGGTACTGTAAGCACCATTCCTTAGTGCAAAAGATTGTTATGGAACATCAACAGCAAGTCAGATGCAGTTTTAAATTTGAGTTATGCGAATTTAAACTTATGGAAATTTATAATACAATAAATTAACTACTTTGTTTTTAATTCTACTGCAGGGGATTTGTAATAAATATATCTTTGCAACATTAGCAAATCAAGCCATAGTAACACTAGCAAATCAAGCCATGTGTGTAAGCTTTGTCATGAAAAGTGAAGTAAGGAGAACTCCAGGTTGCCAAGAGAACTCCCAGTTAGTGAGAAGTGTAGGATAAAAGCTATCTCTACTTAGAATACACAAAACTTAACACAAATTATAAGTAAAATATACTTCTTTATAGTTCTATGCTAATGTATTATTTTTATTTTTAATTTGAAGTTCTAGTAAAAGGACTTTATTCAATAAATTGACCAACAAAATGCTTATAGAATCCTTCTTTCTTGAACAGTTTCCTTTCAAATGTTTTGTGGTAATATGAGAAATCTGAGACTGTGAGATATTCAGTGTTTTAGAGTCAAACAGATGTTAGTTAGTGATTTTTCACTTTCTGGAAAGCTCTGGTAAAGAGCTTTCTGCTAGAGCAATTTTCTGTGAAAACATGGATTTGATTAAATGTAACATTTTGTAGGAAGATATTGATTTCTTTTATGTTTTCAAGAAAAAGTTATAGAAATATTTTATTTATGGCTGAAACAAGAATATAAAGAAGAAAACCAAAAGTCAAAACTGAACATCTGACACTGCCAAAATATCATAGTCAGTTGTTTCAGAGGTCCTAAAATAAAAATTGCAGAATTTGTGTTTTTTGTTTTTTTTTCTTTTTTTTTACAGAAAGTGCTGTCATCTTATTTCTATTAGAAAGGAAATTTCAGAATATCTGTTTTTTCTTCTTAGGTCAGCATGATTTTCTTACTTTTTTTTCTCCCTGACTTTTTATATGCTTTGGTTACTGGAACTGTTTTCATGAAGAATGTCAGACCAGGAGCCTCCAGAGCCTTCTGCATTTGATACAAAGCTCTTGGACCTCTGCTGATTTGAAGAACAACTCGATTCTTCCTCGTAGCCCCAGTTAGGGGAGTTAATCAAAGGTTCTGTAGAAGCACAATGTGAGTTCTGGGCATCTTTGAAAATCTGAGCTGAATTTCTAATCAGGCTGCTCTTAATTCTGCAGCGAGTGTTGCTCCATCCTAATCAAAACAGAAGGGCTGCTCCACATTGGTGCTCCCATCCATGGTCACAGACAGCCTGGCCTAGGCTGGCACTGGGACAGAGGACCAAGGAATTGTCCCTTCTGGAATCCTGCCTCCCTCCCTAAACATGCCCTGCTTGGTTGTCTCGTAGGCTACAGATTTGGTCTGAGATCAGATGACTGGAAATAACTGCTATTTTTTTCCCATGGTCCAGATGTATTATCTTTTAAAAATGGTCTCTGTGTTGAATTGAGCTTTAAGAACATGGTCATATGACAGAGATTAAGGTTGTTAAGTATTTATTTATCAAGGATTTCTATTTTTAAAGAAGCTTACAACTCCATTATATATCTAAATATAAGAACTTGTAATGAATAGGCAGAGATTGAAAATTATAAAGCAGGCAGAAGCTCTAGGTTCCAAATTATATTTCTGAGAAATGAGAATGTTACATGAAATCTGAAGAGATCTTCTTCCTGGAAATACTGTTTGTGAAACAGCACAGAGCAGTCCTGACTGCTGTGAAAGTGGAACAAAAGTTCTGATTCTTCGTGACCTTCCTCTGAGAGGGCAGTTTGAAATTGAATGCTAATAGCAAAAAAACTCTGCCCTAACATAAGACTAAACTGCAGTAGGTGATGTGTACATCTCTGCACAAAAATCTAAGCATGCTAAAAAGAAAATTTATTGCATGCTTTTTGTGCATCTAGAATATTTAAGGCTAATGTGCTAAGAATGCCTGAAACACTAAAACAATTTAGGAGTTAAAAAAATAAAATCTATGGAAGTAATATGAGCTGAACTGTTTTCTTTTGATAATGTGACCTGACATTGAAGAAGAGCTGTCTGCTGCATGAGAATAATTTGCCTGCCTTTTGTTTGCAGATGATTCATTACTTTTGGTAATCATTAGAGTTATAACACATTAATAACAGTAAAATTAATAACTAATGATAGTATGATCTCAGTACCTCTGTTTGCAGTTTTCAGGGTCACTTGGAATGTCACAAGCCACGTTAATACTCAGTCTCCCTCCTGGCACTGGGTCTGAGCTAATAAACTCCTCCAGGGCTGCCGTGTCTTTGCTTCCATTGCTTGTTCTTGTTCTCAGAACTGCAGAACTGAGCAGTAAACCAGCTCAGGGGACAGAACTGTGCTTGAAAACACTTGGGTTCTTCTACTTGGCTCTCTGCAGGCTGAACTGACTTGGCCTTTTGTGTAACTGTTGGGGCACAAAAGCCAGGAGGGGTCTCAGGAATAGCTACAGGCAGCAGGTGGGAAAGACACTGTGATGGAAGCTGTGCATGTTCTTGGCAGAAACAGTGGTGGGAATGCACAGAAAGTCAGTCTGGTAAAGTGCTTTAAAAACCAAAAATCCCCAAACTGTTGAGTTTTCTGGCTGTGATACAGATGTATATTCTTTCAAAGGTAAAAGTTTAATATCTCCCTTTGAAAGTTCCATTTGGTTGTTCCTAACATTATCGCATTTAATTGTCTCTCTTCATCTTAGTGAAATAATAAAGCTTTTTTAAACCTTTGTTGGAACTAATATCTGTCTTTTCAGGAAAACAGACCTATTTTATCCAGTGTCATAGAAACTGATGAGAAATGAATTTAGACCATAACACAGTGGGAGTATTCTAAAGACAAATGGCTTAGTAAGACATTTATATTCTAAAAGCAATTTTTATGTATAATGGTTTATATTATAAAAGGTCTTGAAACTAACACCTATTTTATTGTCAATAAATTAATAAACTATAAACCTATGGAAATGAATGATGCAATAGCACAAGTCTTGAAACAGCTCGGACAGAATGATACTGATGTCCATATGCAGGATGGCCAAGAAACACTTGAAGAAGTGCATTGAACCTGGTACTTTCTCAGGTTCAAGGCTCCACAGAAGTCAATAAACTTATGTGTGAACACCTTATCTACCTGTAGAGAGTGATTGAGGAAATGAACATTGGCAGGACACAAAAGACCATGGCTTTTAAATGAGTAATCAAATGGGACAGCACTTTGTGACAGTGTTGGTGGTGTTAATTCAGGCTGTTATTACGTGATATTTTACACAGACCAAATAACAGCCTCCTTGCCTTGATTTCACCACACAGCAATTAGATTACTGATTAATTTAATCTTTATTAATCCAGAAGATTACCAGAAGTGCGTGCTTCTGAGGAATAAAACTTACATCCTGAAAGCGTATTTACAGAGAAGTTCTGGTAGTAACACAAAAATATAAAGATCAAAAGTAGCTATTTGGGGGGTATGCAGTTTTATTTCAAGATTGCTCTTCAGAGCAGTCAAAGGTTGAAGTCAGTAGAAAAAAAACAGGGAAAAAGAAATAGTATTTGTAATTGAAAAGGCCTTGGAGTGCTGTGGAATGAGAGTTGCCCACAATTGCTTCGCTTGGGGAAGGCTGGTAAGAATCCAGTATCTAAATAGTGATTAAGAGACGGCTGATGAAAATTCAGAGGCACTCAGTTGTGCGGCATTCCCATCAGGGTGCCTGGAGCACCTCCCGCGGAGCTGCCAGCCGCACCTTCGCTGGGCTGGGGCACTGTCAGACCTGACTGCCTCCCCCGCTCCTGCCTCCAGCTCTGGTTTCCTTTCC
>VZRX01000047.1:49230-62427 GCA_013398075.1 Notiomystis cincta
CGGGGTGACCCTCACGCTTTGTGCCTCAGGGGTGCCCAGAGGCAGTGCCCGTGGACGTGTCTTGTCCCGTGTAATGCCGACAGCCATCACGTTTGTTTCCTGTCCGGTTGAGTTCTAGGTCTCTGCCGAAAAAGCTGCCGAGCCTCAGGTTCACAGGGAAAAAAGATTGGTGTACTTGGAGATTGTGAAGTCCTGCTGGTATCGACCGTTCAGAAGTTCTAACATACACTGCCAGTGTGTGAGGAGATGACTGCAGAAGAGCAAAATGTGAAAGTTTCAATTACATCATTGGTGTTAGGGTCGTTAGCCTCAAATTCGGATTTTTTTTTTTAAGGCAAGTTGAGCAAATTGCACTGCAAAGAGGCAAAAAGCACTGTTAGGGAGCTAAGTGCATTTCATGGCATCTAAAAGGCTTTTCTGCAGGTTTTCCCTCTAATAATGGACTTACATGCTGCAGTGGTTTTTCATAAATTTATGCTTTCCAAAATATCATAGAAAGGTTTGGGTTAGAAGGGACCTTAAAGATCGTATAGTTTCACCCCCTCAGTGGTGTCTTGCTTTTATTCTCTCCACCTTTCACCAAGTTCTTTTATGTTACAAAAAGTAAGTAGTGTTGTATAATGTGGTCAAATTAATTTGCAATCTATTGTAGTTGCATCAGTGAAATAGTTTTGGTAAAGTAATATACTTTGAAGTCGAATTTTAGATCCTTTGGCAGTGTTTTTGGCTGTATTTTTTCCTCCAGAGTAGGAAAAAAATATGAAAACACTAATTTTGAAATGGAAACCCCATCTTCTTCTCTTCTGTGATCATCTCTTTGTGAGGCAGGGCACTTCAAATAGGCCTTTTATCAGAGGGATAATTTTGAAGAAGTTCAGTTCTACTTGGAATGATTTATTAACTGTAACAACTCACTTCCTTCCAGTGGTGAGCTGTTTTAAAGGGACTTTATAATAAATTTAATCAGAAAGCTTCTTCTAAGGAAAAAGGCTGTCAGAGTAGAACAGTGTTGAAATTCTCCTGTAGTCTGAATGGGCAGGTTTGCTGTCACTTGGGAAAGTCCATGGGAGATATGTTCTCAGGCATAGCTGGGTAGTTAAGTCACTTGAATTCTAATTTTGTGAGGACTTGTATCACAAGCATGTGTGTGAGATATTGCAAGGCTGGGCACTCCAAGTGCTGTGTGTCATCTGTGTTTTACTTAGCACAGTGGGGCTTGGCTCTAAGCTGCGAGAGGAGCCCATTTGCTGATGCATGTGACTGGGTCAAACCTAAGAGTAAATCACTGAGTTAAAGTCTCATTCATAGTGCACATTCCTCTAAAACCCCAGTATCTTGAACCTTCCTCATGTCAAGAAATGAATTTTCATTAAAGCCTGCCTTAAGGTACATATTATGTTATCTTCTTAACCTGTCACTGACTTTAGTGCATGCAATGTGCAAATCACCTTGTTCATTCTGGAGGTTTAAATTATTACTTACAAAATGTTGGCTAAGGTCTGGTTATTTTCATTAGAAAATAAACATATATTTCATGGTCTGATGTGACACTGTTTTTTCAGGTTGTGTGGAGAATGCATAGTTTGCAAAGTGATTTCTTAGAGAAAAGTCACAGTTCCCAGGCTTCCCTTTGGGACTGAGAGCTTGTGGCGTATTTGAGGCTTTCAGATGAAACTTTCATGAGGCATAAATGTCTATGTTGATGAGGATATTAAAATGTGGTAGCCCTTGGGCTCTTGACAAAGATCACCTGTGCACTCAGCAAACATGCAAAGCCTCCCCTGGGAAGAGCTTAGCCTAAATCCGTTAAGGTGAATCGCCAGGTCAGGTTTCATTCCCAGCCCTTCCCTGTGACAAACGCGCCCTCTGCATAACCTGGCACGCTTCCTCTCTCTCAAATGGAAGACTGGGTACCAAGCTCATCCTTAGGTGTCCCCTAGGCCTGTGTGAGCAGTTTTGTTGGCAGGAGTGGAGGTTACACCTGTGAATGGCTGCGCTCACGTGTGTTACTTGCAGTGTTACCGAGCAGTCACTCTGCCAGCAGCAATGTGCCTGAAATTCAAGCAGGAGCTCTGATGTTTCCCTACAGGAAATGAGAAGCCTGACAGTGTGACCTTCCCTGCCTGCATACTCTGTTTTCTTTGAATTTAAGAGAACTACAGTCCACATCTTGTACACTTCAGAAAAACTGAAGACTGCCCATGTGTAATTATCTTCTGAGGTTAAGTAGTTTGACTGGAATGACTCTTTCTAATCTCTGAGACTTCCACGAGGTTGTGGAAATACAGCATGCTTAAAACCTGCAGTTCATATGCAATGTCTTTTCAGTGTGTTTGTACTTGGTAGGATGTACTTGAGCGAGCTTGTTGGTTTACTGGAATCTTGTAGTTTTCCTGCTTAGGAGAATTACAGCTTTTGTTTTGTTGATGCTGGTCTGTTTAATTACACAAGTATGTATATAAAAAAAACCACTTAAATTAGAATTGTAGGCATGAGATGTTTTCTTTAAATCTGTGTTTTCTTTCTGTTCCAGGAAAAATAGCCTTTTTGGCATTTGCTGTCCTCAGTTGCTAGAATTGGTGACGTATGAAATGTGCATTTGGAAGTGGAGAATGTGTTGGAATTAAACATTTTTTTATTAGCGTCAGTTATTTAGAAACTTAAATTGAATTAGTTTATTTGAAATGCTTCATGAGATAATCTTGGAAAGCAGCAACAAGGTGTCGGGATAAGGACAGAAATCTGTGTCAGTGTTGTTGAAGACAAGGAGTACTAAAGTATGAAAATGTTTTTAATGTGTAGCAACTGCATATTGCTGCTAGGCTGTGTTTAAAGCTGCTGCTCAAGCTCTGCATGCCATTAAAATGTTTATTCCTGCAATGGCCAGACTCTTTCCTCTACTCTATAATGTGTAATTGTATGCACACACTTTTTAGATTAAGTACTTCTGCATGAACTTGAGATTTTCTCTATAAATAACTGACATTTGAATTATTTAAAGTCATTTGAAAACATTTGAAATTTAAAAAGTTTTCCACAAGGCTGACAGGTGAAATGCTTCTGCATTTGTTCTTTCTGTAAATCAGATTTCCATGGAAGTTTGCTGGCATTGAAACTCAAATACTCTTGGGTTAGATACAAAAAAAAAACCCAAAATACCCAAACCAACATCTGAAAGATCTAACAACTGTAATAGTTTTCAGTTTATAGCATTTCTAAATTAGTCCTAGTTAGGAGGTATTTTCTTGTACTTCTGGTGAAACTGTTTTGAAGCCTTTGCCCTAATCAGGACCATGTTCAAGAGGAGCAGAATAAAAATAGCATCTTGGCCGAGTCTGTGAGGGCAACTGTTATTTATGGCAATTTCTTTAGTCACATCCCCATGTGAACTTACATGCTTTGCTAACAACTGGAAAGATAGTGAATGAAAGCAGTATAACTTACAGCCAGGTGAGCCCTGAAATTGTCTGAATGTGACCCTATTTTGTCTTTTAGTGCCAGAAAGAGCAGGGTCTTGGTGTAGTTGTTGATGTGATGAATTAAGGGTTCTGTTTATAAGACTTCAGTGTAACTTCTAAATAGTGTACAAATGTAAAACAGATGGGTTCAATAAATAGTTGTTATTATTAGCATTATTTATTAGAACTGGAATCAATAAAGGACATGGAACTGGACAGATATTTAATTATCATCACTCTTGTATATAGAGAATGCCATGGAAAGTGAGGGCATGCATGAAACGTTTCTTAATTTATAAATGACCAGCAATGCTGAAGAATCATCTGCTTGTTGAGACCAAGACTTGGAAATGGATTATCTCTTCAAAGTAGATGTATGTTTTGTTTTTCCATCTCTGACCTCTGATGATATGAAATGCTGTGTAGCAAGCAAAGCATAGTGAAGAAATTTAGGTAAAAGTAATACTAGTAAAACATGCCTATTGCTGATGCAAAAGTTGCTAAGTGTCTGTATTCCATCCTGATGGGCACAAGAGCTCTCATTCTAAACTTTGTGACAAAAAATGTGTATTTGGGGCACTTTTGATAGCTGTTAAAGACATCTTTCTTAGGCTATCTTCTCTCTTACCTTTACATTTTGTTACTTTATTCTATTTGGAAGCTAACCTTTATTTAAAAATAGCATAGCATGCTCTGAAGCTGCACTGGGTACTAATTAACACACTTCAGTGCTTAAAGCTGTGCTGTCTCCTAAGGTTTCCTGCTGTTTGCACTGGATAAATATTTATGCTTCAGCAAGGCATTAATTTCAACCTGACAAACAGTGCATACAGCTTTAATATTTTGCTAATACTAAACATTGTGATTCACTACTTTTGCTATATTTTATTGCAGTTCTTTTTTTTAGAAAGGGGGAAAACCCTGTTACATTTAAAATATGTGGTAGAGAATTATATCTAATACTCAACAATTAAGCTGTCTAGTAGTCTGAGTATTGTAGAGGAGCAAGTGCTGGATAATACAAGGTCTCTGTGAGTGTCTGGTTAATAGACAAGGCTGTACTATGTCATTGTGATTTGTTTTCAAGTAGTTGAATCCTGTTCTCATAAGTAAAAGCAATTATTTTCTATTCTTAATTCTTTTCAATCCTTTAATGCTATTTGCTGTATTAAGGGAGATGACTGGAATTTGTGTAAAAGCGTTAGGTTGACCTAGTAATTTTTTTAAAATTGCATTTGACAGGTTTTTAGCACCTTCTCTGTCAGTCAAGATACTGTGAATATTTTCAGTCTACTGTATGAGACATGTCAGGTGTGCTACAGTAACATCTCTACCTGAGGAAGTAGACTAAAGGATCTTCAGGTATAAAATGGAATTTTTTTTTTCCCCCAGTTAATACTCCTTTGCAGTATTTGTTGGCTGAAGGAAATGGTATTTCTTCCAGATTTGAAGTAGGTAGACTACAGCATCATGTATTTTGTGTTAGCCTGTTGAAGGGGAGAAAAGTGTGATCAAAGTGAGGGAAGGAGCAGTATTGGGGAGTTCCTTAGCTCTTGATACTTTGTGCTAAAGCAACAATCTCGTGTTCCTTACAGTCAATTTAGACTCTGTTTGCCAGTGAAATGCTGAGTATCCTACGATTATCCTACAGTTTGTGGTTAATAGCACATCTGGTTAAACCAGTCACTATATACTCAGTTAAAAAAATATATTTCTTACTGACTTTCTTCAGGCTGTGCCAAAACACCTGCCTGCTTCATGTCACATGCTGCAGACATGCTACTGTTTTTACTCAGTTACAGCTTTTAGGCTCAATAAGCTGCAGTCTTTCCGCTCACATCTCTCACGTTCCTAATTATATTGACTCTGTGTGTCAGGTCTAGAAAGACTAATAGGCTCCTGCTTTTTTTTCCCCCTCTTTGAACTAAATTCCCAGTGCAGCAGCCAGAGGAGCAGGTGAGAGGCTTTTGACAGTAATTCTGCACATCTGCTTACACGTGCATCTGTAGCTTTGTGAGTGCTGGTATAATGTTTACCAATTTCTGCCTTTCTTAAGAGAATTGGTGATTTATATTTAATTGTAAAGCTGAGGGAGAAAAAAATTGAGTTTCTTTACCCCCTTCCCTCCCTGTTTTCTTGGCAGCATTATGTGTCAGTACTGTAAATGAGGGGTATTTTCGCAACAGTTGTGTTGTGATGAGACACTTCAGACAATCAAATTGGTTCTGTTACTCAGTGAAACACAACAAAGGAAACATCTGTTTTGTGAAGTCTGTAATGATACAGCTTGAAGTAACAGGATTCTGTTGTCTCAGCTGGAATTGGTTGAAGTTTTGTTGATTTTTCAGTAATGTGTACAAATATAGCAGAACTACTCTTCCGGCACTTCTGCATCATGCTGGGGATTGGCTGAGTAAATTTGCAGTCTCTGCTGCTTTTAATTCTTGTGCTGCCTTACTTTAGTTTGATATATGTATTTTCAATATCATTCCCTTTGTTCTTAGGCTGAAATTTAAGAGTATCTGAAGCATATGCATTTGCATTGGTTACCAAGGGTTTTTACTAGAATGGAATGGTTATTTGTGCAGTGATATTTTCTCCCAGACTGTTACTGGCAAACTGTAGCTGCACAGGGAAGAATGATAATGATTTTTCCACCCAAAACAACATAATGAGAGGAAATCTCTAAAGTGTGCAGTTCTCTTGCATACATAATGCACACATTCATTCATTCATTCATTCATTCCTTAAGGAATCTTTGGTTCTCCTGTTTTAGTGATATTCAAAAATGGCTCAGAGGTTTTGTCTTGGTAAAGAAGTGGATGCTAGTTTGCCTGTGTTCACAAAGCCACAGCAATCCAGTGAAACTGTGACAGGGACTACCTTAACCATTTACAGCTGCTTCTTGGTGTGGTAGAATAAAAGTCCTGTATAAATTCAGTAGATGGAGTTGGATGTGCATACACTTGATGCCAAGGGAAGAAGGAGCACCTAGATGAGGGTCCTGCTTGTACAGTAAATAGAGGAACTGACAAAAGTGAGAATAGGAAGTTTGCTGAGTGATGAAACAGGAACCAAGTGATGCCATATTTACCCTTGAAGAAGTTCCTTAAATGTGTCTTTTGATGTTTAATGATAGGTGTGTGATCTTTTGTTTTGTGCAATTAACTCCCTCCCCTCAAATGTTGTGTTGTTTGAGAAGTGGCTGTTCACTTAGATTGTATTTGGCTTTTTCCTCCAATATGATGGAGGTTGCTTTGCTCTTGGTTCATTGTAATGTCTTTCATATGCTTCTGACAGTTTTTACAAGCAGAACATGTTGCATCCAAGGGTTGTTAGGCTGTATTGATGTCCTTTGGCTCTGGTTCATCCCAGTCCACTGCACCCCAAATAGATGTGCAATCAATGACCAAATTCCATGTATTGTCACAACTGTGTCTGCCATTCAAGATTTGACTTCTCAGTTGCTGCTCATAAGCACAATATCCTAAATCAAGTTCCCAAGTGCACAGACTTGAGATTATTATAGAAATAAATTTTGACCAATTTGTAGTTAGGCTGCAGAAATATTTGCCTGGCTCTAAATCAGCAATTCTGTGTTCTAGGCCAGGACTCTGAATTGATGACTGATCATAGAAGCACTGCTCACTTCTAGAACTACTAGAACTATAGGTCTCAAAGAATGCTCTTAAAAATCAGGCCTGTCTTGAGCAGAAGACATTGTGTGATATAATGAGAATTCAAATAAACAGAAAAAGAAAATTAATGTGTGCTCTGATATTTTTAATCTTAAACTGTTTTCTGCTACTGAAGTGATAACAATATAAATTCCTTAGAAACTTTCTGTTGTTGTGTCTTTGGAATAATGGTGGATTACTTGGTAATACCAATTACCCTGGATATCTGAATTCTGTTTAAAAAAGAATCCTTCCAGAAATGTGTACAGTTTGAGTTTTATTAGCTTTCTGTTTTTTGGAGTAATTAATATTCTGAGCTTTAGATGCTTTCGTGAAATGGGAACTTTTTATTTTAAAAGCTTTTTCATCTAACATGAATTCAATCTAAATTAATACATCTCTTAATGTAAGACAATTATAATCCTTTTCTGCTTTGACTCTATTATGCTTTTGGGATTTGATTTTTTTTTTTTAATTACAATGCAGAGCAAGACATACAGGGTAGTAAATTCTCCTGAGACTTTGAGTTGCATATATTTTGTCTGTACTACAGCGTTTTTATGTGACAATAAAGGATCTGATGTATACTGGGTGTATCTTCTGAATGAGACAGAAGCGTAGGTCCTGCCCTTAAAAATTTTAGTTGAGGAGTCATGTTTTTCTCTAGCTTGTAAAGTATGTAAAAAACCCACAAAATTGTTCTGAGTTGCTCTGAAATGTTTTTCAAATGAATATGTCTAGTCTTGTGAGTATATGTGGATGGGCTGTTGTGGGGGTGGGGGAAGTGAAGGGATGAGGAAGAATAAGAGAACTGTCATGAGGAGATAAAGCATGTTTTTCCTGAAACTGTTTAACACAGCTGAATACATGCATTACATGCCCCTATTGATGGATGATTTTGATTCTGTAATTTAGCAGGGAGCAGTTATCAACCACTAGAAGTGAGTCCTAAGGTTGTTTGCAGTATTGATGCACCCCTCTTCTGTAAAATGTACCTTTGTCCAGTTGGTTTTTTTCCTTGTGAAAATGAGCTACTAAAACACTTGTCAGTAGACTACCATAAACCTCTTTTTGCTATAAAATCTGGAGTGTATTCCTGATAGCAAGGTTCCTGCTTTTCTTTCATGATCTTTGATGAAAATGGTGGAATGGCATACTGGATGTAATATTTTGCAGATAGAAAGCTATCAGGAATGCTAATGCTGCTGCATTGGTAGGGTTAGGGTGATGGGATGTAGCATAGTGCTTGCTTAAAATAAAGCACTTTTATTTTGGAGTCAAAGTCAGGCCTTTCCATTGTTGTATTTGATCATGTCTGATATTATGCTCTAATGTAGATCTACCCTGGGTAGCCCAGTGCCATGACAAACTGATCTGGAGAAACCAATGGGAGCCTTGGGGAGAGTTCTCTTTTCTTTATGAAGGGCTGGGTGCCCTGGAATGGGTTTGGCCTGAAAGAGGGGCCTTTACCAGATAAGGCTGTCCTGGCATAGGAATGGTGCTCCCCAATTTAGTGTTCCCACCAAAACCTTCCAAACCACAGCTACTCGCCCAGTCTCCCTTTCCCCCTCCCCTGTGTAGGGATGGAGAGGAGAATTAGGGGCACAAAAAGTAAAGATCACAGAAAAAGAACAATTTACCGGAGAAGGCAATGGAATGAGAAAGCAAACAGTAACAGCTACGCTATCAATAACAAAGTGTACAAAAACGGTGCACACATGATCACTCCCCATGCAGAGCTGGCTACCCCGAGTGCTTCCCCTGGCAGTGATGAGGTGCTACTCAATAGCCTCTGGGTCCTGGCCATGCCCTTCCTAGCTGCTGCAGAAATTAACCCTGGCCTGGCCTGAGCCTGACATAAGTCACTTCTAAAGCTCCTGTGACTTTTGCAGCCCAGTTCTCAGTTTGTGGAGCTCCTCACATTGTTTGCAGGCAGAAGGAAGATTTGGTTGAAATGAAGTCCCAAAAGCTGCTACAAAATTTTTTCTATGTGTGGCTTGTGTAGTATCTTCTAAAGTCAGTGTCTGGCTTGCAGGTAGACATCTCTGCTTTCCAGATTGATTGAGGGGCAGATACCTAGGCAGTGTCTCCGAAAATCTCTTTCTCAGCCAGCAGAGTTGGGAAGTTTTGGTCAAAAGTCTTGCATTCTTAATGTGGCTGCTAAAAAGTAGGTGAAGAGTCTCTCAAACTCCTGTCTGCTTTGTGAACTGTGTCTTTTTCCTTCTGATAAGTCACTGCTAGACTCCTTGCCAGGTGCATGCTTCTGGGTTTGTACTGGCTGAAACTCTGTGCTGTAATGGTGGAAGGCGTTGAAGTGGTGTCTTTTACAGTCAGTGCTCAGAGATGATCTACAGCCCCTGCTCAGCTCTCCACATGCTTTTTAGTCATACTCAAGCTATTGTGCAGCATCTGCCTGTGCATGCTTCACACTGAGCATCTTTCAGCAGCTGAATTACCCAACACCTTTCTTTTCATATGAGTGAGTGTTCTCAACAAACTCTAACGTGAGATGACTTGCAGTTTTCATTTAGAAAACAAGACTTAGTTTGTAAAATTAGCTTACAGCAAATAGACTTCACAAACAGATTAAGGGAATAACTGCCTGTAGAGGTAATAGCTGTGGTAGCATTGAAGGTTGAGGAGGCAAGGAGCTACATGTCATAGCATTGCTACCAAAATAATGCTCCATGCTTTTGAAAAGACCATTGGTTGGTTCAAGACTTACATGCAATACTAAAATTAAAGCTGCAGCACAGTTATTCTCCCTATAGTTTATTGCATTTCACTGTTTTAAATTTGCCTTTGGGTTTTGAGAAAGCATCCTGACTTCATAGGGATGTAGTGCACTTTGGGCTAAGGGAACTCAGGTACAAAAGAACATAAATTTGTTTGGAGTTCTGTACAGAATGTTTCTGGTAAATGGTGGACTTGTGCAGCACTGCTTTCCCTTCCAGAGGTGATAAGAGCACTGTGTCATGCACTGTGGAATTGCCAGTGCACTGTTGTTCTCAACACAGGTTACAGAAGTCTTGATACATAGAAAACTGACAAAATTTCTAAAGCTTTCTAGTTTATTCATTTGGTTAAACTTGTGCTTACACTCATTTTAATGTTACTAAATTTAAATTCTGTTTCTTCATGATGCATATAGTTATTATCTTGATTTTTCTTTGTATGTATTGAAGAGTTAACTCTATTAATCTAGAGTGAGAAAGAATTTAAGATTTTTTGATTGAGTTTTATTCTAAGATTATGCTGTTTATATCTGGTCTTCTTTAAAGAGTCAGTGAGATATCAACAGTAGTGTTTGCATGAAATAAATACTTTATTTCCCTATAATGAAACTATGGATATATTACAGATGATAGAAAAGCTAACATTTGAGGATATACTCCAGATGAAATAGCTTGATAAGTAGGGATTCTACATGCCAGAGAATGAGATGTAACTGGAGTAATTTGACTTAGAGGTGGTCAGTTTTGACTGACTATGGTTATGAATATGGCAGATGTACTTAGAGTGTGCATTTGTGCAGTAGGCAACAGGGAAGAAATAGTAAAGCAGGATTAAAAAAGGTAGCAAGGAGGAAGTAGTAAAGAAAGATGAAAAAACAAAATTCAAGCTGTGGAAGTTATTTCTTCTTACTTTATTTTGGCACTGTATAGTTAGGGCTGCTTTTGACCTGCTTAAACAATACAAATCTGATTTACTATGGCTTATATAAATTCAAGAGAATAGATCAGTGATTGTAGTCTCATATCTCTATTCTAGTGACTTGTTTGGCTGGCATGAGTCATTTGGTTGTCTTAAGAGAGATTTCCCCTTGGTAGTAAAGGGTAAATACAAGGTTAGTTAAGTACAAATACGGTTTGTAATTGATTGCTAATCTGAAACTGAGCAAATAAATTTGCCAGGAGTCAAAGATTAGGATTAAAATCTTCAAAAGCCTGTGCTATTAGGAGTCTTACCTTCTGCTTGAGACTTTTTAGAAAGCTTTCATCATGAATCTTTTGGGTCATGTGTGCACATGTGACCATTTACCAGCAGTGTAAATGGCCTTGTGGTCTCATGACCTCAGCCATAGGTGGTTTGCTGTTTTTTGGTTTTTTTCCCCTCTTTATAGAATTGAAAGGTTGTAGAAGCCTGACTTGTGGTTTGATATGTCAAGTATTTGATACGTCAAGTATTTGATGCTTTACAGCCCAGAAACCTCCACACAGTATTCTGTGGTACTGTATACTTTGCACAAGAAACAGCTGCATTTAAGACAGTTATTTATAGTTTTTGTATGGTCTAGTTAATGTATGCTTGCTTTCTATGGACTATTTTTTCCATAATTGCTAGCATCAGAACTGAATTGAGGTCTGTCATCTGTGGCTGAATATTAATAGATCTATTGTGTTTTAAAAAAATTGTAACGGATATCATTCAGGAGGACTTTTCCATTTGGTGGGCAAATATCTGTCACTTTATCATATTCCAAGTGTCAGTTGTTTGAGAAGCATATATGCACAGGATCAGGAAATCCTGTTTAAGTCTATGTCATGGAAGAGTCCCTTGACTCCTGACTCTTTAAGGCTGATGTTCCACATTGTGGTATAAAGTGTAAGCTCTAGATAAGAGCTGCTATCTAAGGTTGCTTCTGTCACTGACAGAGGGGAGGGGAAAATGGGAAGCAAAACTGAATAACGCCCTTGGCAAGATGAAATTAAAATTGACTGCAGTTTCAGTTCCTAAGGTTCAGTAATCTTTACAAAGCACTGGAAACAAATGTTCAGAACAGTTATCTTTGTGTGTTCACTGCTGTGTTGTGCAGAAACTGCAGAATGACCACAGTGAATCAGATGAGAATTTCTGAAACCTGATTGTCCAACAGTGGCTGTTGATAGAGGCCAAGAGAGGAAGTGAGAGAAAACTGGAAGAGTGTGCTGAGGGAGCAACCTCTGACTCCAGCTTTCTGAACTGGAAGTGCTTATTTATTTAGTGGCTCTGGGTAGATTCTTCCATGCATATGTCCAGGTGGGGTTTTTTCTGTGTACCTATGTAAAGTCCACGTACCCAGACCTCAATGCGTACTTCCTTCCTACGTTGTTTTTGGTAACTCCTGTCTGAGTCTGTCACCTACAGTGTCATCTAAAACTTGTTATTTCTCTTGTTAGAAGATGCTGAATAATCATCTCTCATTAGGAATTTGCTTGAGCCCAAGTCAGTGATGTTTGGGGCACCAAAGCTGTCTTAAACTGAAGATGCAATTATCAGAGAATATTTGATACCGAGCCTTTGAACGCTGTTTGCAGTTGTGTATTTGAATAGATCATGTGACTGTTTCAAGCTTAGCACAATGGGATTTTTGTTTCTTTGTGGAAGTTTGAAAAATGTCAAGAAGTCAGACCTGGCCTTTGTGGTTTCTGAAACCTGTCAGAGCAGCTTTTGGAGTCTACAGTACCATCTGTTTCTTTACTCAAGAGGCTTGAAGTGTTTTGCTGTCTGTTATTGCACCTACAAGCATCTGAACAGAACAGCTTGACCATATTCAAAATTGTACAGAAAAAGAATAGATCACTGTATCACTAAAATGAGTTGTGCATTAACATCAGGAAAATACATTCTCTTCTTTGTCATTTGAATCAAGAATACACTTGCCTGAGTGCTCCTGCCTGTTCTGTGGCTTACCAAGGGTTGTGTCTTTGTCTCTGAAACAAAAGGGAAAGACAAGAGTTCAGCAATGTCAATGTTAAGTGTAGACTGTAGTCCTTGAGTGAACTTGATGAATCAAGTAGAGCTGACTAAAAGGTTTTTAATACTACTTGTATGGCTTCAGAAGGTAAGAAACATTGAGTCCTAATTGGCTCATCCCTACTTCTGTGTGCAAACTGCTAGAGGAGAGAAGATGGACATTTACTAGGGCCTTCATCTCTTATGGGTCTGATGCATCCTAATGGAATGCTCACAAGTTTACTTTGTTCCTGTTCTGGGGTGAATTGACAGATTTGGCTGATGGTTCATAAATAGCTTAACTTTCTGCTCCATGTTTCCCTTAAGCTAATTTTTTTTTTTTTTTT
>VZRX01000047.1:62534-90014 GCA_013398075.1 Notiomystis cincta
TTTTTTGCAGATAATAGAGACTTCCAAGCAGATACTTTACAGATTAGGTAAAGACACAGCATATACTTTCTGTTCTCTCCAGCAATTCCCAGAGGATGGGACTGGAGCAGCTTTTGGCTCCTGGTTTTGTTTTTTCCAGCTCTATGACTTTCCCAAGCAAATATCTAATAATGTGGTTTCAGAAGGTCAGCTCTGCAGAACTCAGGCATTCATTCTTTGTCCAAGTCCAACCTCCTTGTACTTAATCCAGATTTCATTTACACACATGCAATCTGTGGATGAATTCTGCAAATGCTGGATAGCTGTAAAGAGCAAGAAAGCCACCTATTGTGAGAATTTCTTTTTAAAGAAAAACCTGTGCATATGTTGTCTGTCATTTCCTTCAAAGACATAATTCGATATCATTGTATTAAAGTCTTGAGTGACAGGTATGAAAATCCAAAGCCATTTAAGTAGATGGATGCACTAGTAAGTTTGCCAGAGAATATGTTTTAATTTGTCTTGACTGGCCTTCCACCAACTCAGTGCCTAGTAACTTTTTCTCCCTCCTCTATTAAAAACAGGAAATTCAGTAAGTTCCTGATGTATTTCTGCTGTAATGGGTGGGAGGGGGGGAAATTACCTTCTTAGGGACTTTGTAGAAGCTAATCCAAGTTGAGAGTCTTGTGGAAATACTCCAAAGTGCTTTCAACTCACAAGGTACAAGCATATAGGTTATATTAGCCATATAAATACAAATAATTAGCCATATGTTAGGTAGACTGCATAAGCTATGCCTGCTTTCATGTGGCAAACATGAAGATAAGACCTGCAGTGAAAGAGTATCACCTACAGTGGCTTTATTTTATGTGTGAGATAAGCTAAGAATATATATGTGTTTCTAATAAAAATTCAATAGAGCTGAACCACCTGGCTGTTACTGAGCTGCAGATAGGTTTGTGGTGTTTAAATAATTGAGTCTTCTTGGTCTTTCCTGTAACAATCTTCATCAGGACATGCAGATGAACAAGGAGCATGGGGGCATTTGAAGCTCCTCATCAACTTTAATCAAAATATTGTTTGAT
The DNA here is from genome assembly GCA_013398075.1 of Notiomystis cincta. Taxonomy (NCBI): domain Eukaryota; kingdom Metazoa; phylum Chordata; class Aves; order Passeriformes; family Notiomystidae; genus Notiomystis; species Notiomystis cincta. The sequence continues at coordinate 63,599 of VZRX01000047.1, forward strand.
TTGTAGTGACAAAAGTTGGTTTTAAAGAAATTCTCAAACTCTACTCATTTGAAATCTTTGCAGGGACTTAGTAGGAAGAGACCAAGCAAAAATATTTATTTAAAGAGAATTAATGCTGATGTCCCTTGAAACAAGACATTTTTTGAAAAATGCTGTGTTATTTTAATTTTCATTACAGTTTTGGTTTTTATAAAGTATGTTCTTAATACAATTTTGGACTTTATTTTTAAACATCCCCAAAGTAGCAGGTATTTATTTTATCCACTTTATGTTGCTTTACTTCTCTAGTGACTGGGACATCTCATACTTGCAGTGGCCTATATCTTGCAGTTATATCCACTGAAACAAAGCTGTAATTAAGGCATGTTTTTTTTAATCCTCTGGGTCTTTTTTTTTTTCCTGTAAAAGGTTAACAGATGCTATAAATTAAGCCTTATGTTGGTCCACTTATGTTCAAGATCCCATTTTAGAGTTACTTTTTTGTAAACTTTTTGTGGTCTTCAGCAAAAAATTCTGTTCTTAACTGAAATTTGTTAATCCTTCTTTTGGAACAGTCTTTGGTTTTCCAACTCTGTCCAAATATTGTGCTGGTCCAACTTGATCTGTTATTTAACTAGGACAAAATGAGGCAATCCTCAGTAAAGCAGTTGGTTGTCTGCCTGTTTAAATGGATCCCACACAGCTGATTTGTGGAATTAAGGATTTTTTTTCCTTCTGGGGGACATCAGTTGAGCACATAATCTTTGTCTTAATGGAAAATAATTGTAAAGTTAAGAATTCTTGTTTAGGATACTCAAATGTGTATTGCTGTGGTTTGAGCAGATATATATGGATTTTTTGAAGCATGAAGGTAAAAAAAGAACAGTCTATCTCCTGTATATTTCTACTGCCTTAAGTCTCAATAGAATGCCTTTTTGTTACTTTAAAAATAAATATAAACGATCCAGTCAGCAAAAACTTTGCCCTTTTTTTCCTTTTTTATAGATGCCATTTCAAAAGTTCATGCTTTTGCAAAAACAAAAAATAAGAGTGATCTTTAAATACTTAGTCATAAAATTAGTTATGAAATCTTGAAGTATTATTCTTATTCCAGTGGATAATGCCAGCCAAGGATGCTCTTACTGTTTTACTGGTCAAATGAAACCTTGGTTCTCTGGGAGCCTTAAATCTGAAAATAATACTTGATGGATCACTAGAGAAGGGTGAGAATAAAATGGATCTCTTGGATAAATGTGGTATCAACTATGGACTTGGTGATCCAGGAGTCCTCTTGGCTCTTTTAAATAATGTGATTTTTGCTTTGAGCAATCAATATTAGGACAGGTATTTGTGCTGTTAGTGAGGCTCGATAGGGAATGGTTGCTGTTGTCAGCTGTGCTGAAGCATGAGATACTGCAAAAGCCTTTGTCTACCTTCACAGGAATGAAAGCAGGGTTGTGGGATTCTCTAGGAGCTGGCAAGGTGGTTGCTTCAATCGCTGGAGTGGGACTAGCCTTTGTGTTTGTTAGCACATGGTATTGTCCTTAAAAGCCTCACTTCACAGCAGGGTCTCACACTCAACCTGTGCCGGGCATTCAGAGGCTGCTCCTCTGTATTTTCATTGTTACACCTTCACAGACTGCCAGTGCTGGTCTGAAAGACTTGGTGTTTAGCTAGATGAGTATTCTTCATGGCAATCCTTCCCCTTTCTTTGTGGATACAGGATGAGAGAGTGGGTGAGGTTTGAATGGATCCTTGGTGATAATGAAGTCCAGCCTCCCTTGCTCAGAGTAGTGAAAATTGAAACAGGTGTCTGGCTGCTCAGGATCTTATTAAACTGGGTTTCCAGTGTCTCTGGGGATGGAGACTCCTCAGCCACTCTGGCACTTGAGGCAATTTTCTGCACTCTGAGATCAGGGTTCCTGGGGACTGCTCTTGCTGGTAACAACAGAAGCAAAAGTGGCAGAGAATACCGTGGCCTTTTCTCTATCATCTCTCAGCAGATCCCCTGCTATTTCAGTCATGGAGCCCTAGTTTTCCTGTTGCTGCTGCTATTTTTGCAAAAGCCCATGAACATTCCTGATCCTCCTTCTTGCTTTGATCCTTCTTACTGGGATCCTGTGATCTACTTTGTCATGGTCATTGCAGCTGTGCCTGTCCTGACCTTGGCAGTCCTGGCCAGTTTTTCCATGTTTGTAATTATGATGTTTAGCAAAGGACCTACCTGTGGCTCCTTGGTCCCCTGTTTCAGGAAGTGATAATCAATGTCCTCCAAAAACCACTTGGGTTGCTTGTTCCCTCTTGTGTTTCCCCTCCAAGAGATAACAGGGTAGTTCATGTTCCATGTGAGGACCAGGTGCCTGTAAATGTGAGGCTTCTTCAGCTGTATGAAGAGGGCTTCCCGTGTTTTGTCTTGCTCAGGTGATGAGTAGCAAACACGTGCCAAAATGTCACCCTTGTTGTTCTGCCCTCTCACCTGTGACATAAGCTCCCAGCTGCCTCATCATCCACAGCAGGGCCAAGCTCCATGTGTCCCTGCTGCTCTCCCAAATAAAGGATGGCTTTCCTCCTTCGCAGTCCTTAAAGAGCCCATATCCAGCCATGGCAGTACTCTGGCCTCCAAAAATGAAAGGCTTACGCTTCCTTGGCCCTTCCCTGTTGTCCATTCCTCCTCTGAAGGCACTGTTCTTGTGAGCTTTGTGCAGACCTGTGTATTTTTCTAGGGCTGTGAGAGGACATTGCCACAGCTGGTTCCTCATGATTTCGCCTCTCCTGGTCTGTTATTTAATGATTGTGCAAGTGAGGAGAGGGAGGCACAGAAGTCTCTGGTTGCCTTATGTTATTGTTGTGTATTAAAATGGTTCTTAATATGAAATTGCTGGACAGCCTGTTCAGCTTTATTCCTTTTGCCATTCGTGTCTGAGTAATAATTTCCTCACAACCCTGTCTGTGTATTGAGAGATCTTTGTCACTACTTAAAGCCTTACTTAAGTTTGGGCTTTCCCACTCCCCTTGCTTTGGAGGGTTATAGTGAGCTCTTACTATTATCATATCTGGTTCTTCTCCCTTTAGGCTTCTTAAAATATATTGTATATATTCTGTATATGCTCTACAACAGTCTAGATTTCAGAACTAAATATTTGTATTTGTGTTATAAAAGGCAATTCTTACCTCCTGTCTTTTCCTTGCTTGACATTCATGGACAAGCTCATACTTGGGATATCAGTACTTCAAAACTAGTTGTAAACTGGCAAAATAAAACTTGGTGGAGTATCTCCTGTGATTGACCATTTCATCAAGACAGTGTTATTTTTTTCCTCAGATGAGTGTTTAATTTTGTCACTGGTTGAAATCCACGGGCACACTTTGGACAAGCTAACAGCACTTTTTTAACTTTTAGTAGTTTTGTATCTTACTGATATATTGGTCTTTTTTGTCAGAATAAGCTGTTCCAAGGGACAGCTGTTTTTAAGTGGTTTCTCAAAACTGGAGAGAAATCAGAAATTAATTTTAGAAGCCACTCTGCATCTCCTGTGTTCAAGTCCTACTGCTGGTGACCTGTGTCTGTCTGAGATTGGGCAGAATGTTCTGCTGGGGAGTCTGCCTTAGGCTCCATGCTGGGCAGCAGGCTCATTGTCTTGCAGTTGCCATGGTGGGGGAGGACTGAAAGGTTTTCCATCCGCCTTTATTTCAGTGACCTTTTCCAAGCTGGGAATAGTTTAGGAAAAACCTAAACAGTCATTTCTCTTCACTGAGTCCATACGGTTTCCTCTTGAGTTTTATAAGCTGAAAAATAAATTGAAATCGAGGAGGTAATATTTTGTGTTTTCAGAATGCCATTTCTGCAGATTTTTGACTTACTGAGCTTCCCACGCAATACATGGTTGGAATTTATTAAACTGATGTATGTGAAGAGTCCTGTGTTTAATGCTTCCGGCAGTGTGCGTAAGTGAGGTACAATAAAAGCTCAAAGGAATGTCAGCATGTAAAATGTTAACAAGTAAAAGCATGATGAGAGTCTTTAAGTATTCACAGAGACTTAGTTTTCGTCATCTGCTTTGTGCAATGACTGGGGTATTCACAAACTGTGTTTGCTTATCCTTTCAGGCTGAAGGCTTTGAAGCAGATGTTGGAAGATGTTAGCTGTGGATACTGGGGTTGTGGAGGAGTGGTTGTCAGAGTTCAAGGTAATACACCCTTGGATATTTAGCCAGAAGTGTTTGGATCACTGCTGGTGAAGAATGCAGGAATGCTTGCATCCTGTAGAAAATGAGAAATAGTAACCTTGGGTTTTGCTGAGATCATGTGATAAATACAAATGTCTGCTTGAAAGGACTTTTTTCCTTGCCTCTTTGGGCTGACATATCTCCTGAGAGTGGGCAGTGAAAATATATATCATAGATGAATGATTTTATTGGTTTGAGTACCAGACTTGACTGTAGGCTTTGCTCCTGGTCTGCTTAGATACACTAGAAATGTGTTTTCCTGTCTGTAGAGTGGAGTCCTTTGAAGGACTGGAGATCAGAAGTACTGTAACACTTATGTACATTTAAATATACATCTTCTAAAGGGTTGTTAAAAAGATCAGATTTTTACCTTCTTAAGTACTGGCAGAAAATATGTTTAGTGTTAGAGAAGAGCTGGAATTTGCCTCAAAACTGCAAAATAATAGAGTACAGTGTGTCTTCTGGCAAGGGTCTGAAAATGTGAGGATTTCTTTGTGAAACAACGTTTAGTTTATAGTAAACTCTGACAAATAGTAACTTGTAATGGAAATTTGTTGAAATAACTGTTAAATTTTAATGATAGAAATTGCTTATAATATTTTTATTTCAGACACTGCCAGAAGCATCCATATCCAGCTATGCTACCAGCTTGAAAGACAAGACTGCCTTGATTTCATCTCTTTACAAAGTCATTCAGGAGCCACAGAGTGAAGTGAGTATTTTGGCTCTCCCACCCAAAATGCCTGACATAATGCTGGCAGAATGAAACCAAGACCTTGCATGCTAGTTAATTGATGAAGAGTCTCCTTCAAAAAATTTGTTCTTAGCAATGGCATAATATCATGGAACAAAAAATTGTAAGTTTTGTAACCTACTGATCATAATTAAGCTTGTAGGTCACATTCATGGGCTTCAGGACTTGGATGTAGAATTGAGAAATGCACTAGGGAATTGAAAAGGTGTTTGTGTGACAGAATCTTCTGTAATTATCACTTGAATGTGGATCTCTAGGTGTCAGAAGCTTGTCTGTTACAATGCAAGAGAACAAAGTTAGATAGGTTAGCCATCCTTCTTAAATTGTTGTTTAGATTTTAGGGTTTTTGTTGTTTGAAATACATAAGATATAAAGACATGGATTTATACAGTGGATGTACCCTTACTGAAATGAGGGCAAAATATGAAAAACATAGTGGGGAAAGGGGGCAGGTTTTCTCAGTACCTGTACTGAGAATGTTCCATATCCCATGACTGCTCTTGTTTTAAAGGTGTGTTCAGAACATCCTGACCTGGGTTTAGTTGTGTGTGGTTAACTGCTTTCTACCATGCAGAAATCCTTTTGTGCATTATTTTAAAAATGCACCAAATCCTTAATTCCTCTTCTGAAAAGACCCAGCAATAATGCATCTCCAAAGTTTGAGATGATGCCAGTAGTAAAGGTCAGAGGATAAAATGCTTTCAGTATATATGCTTTTAGAGAGAATGCTGATTGTGAGACTCCCAGGTTGTCCAGCAGAGAACAAATGTGATTTTAATTTGCTGCTCAGAAAGGCATTCTGAGTCATTCCAGCTACTGAGTCAAGCCTGTCTGGTCTTCAGAATGCGTATCAAAATGTAAATTAATCTGATGAGTCTCCCTGTTGATAGCCTAATTAATACTTTCATATGTTCTTTGATTTCTTACTACTTCTGACTATCACTAGGTTTCTCAGGGGCCTTAGTAGCAGGGTGCTGCTGCAATTTCTGCTTGAAAAGCTTGTTGGGATAATTCCAGCACCTTGTGGGCGAGGTATTGAAGATTTCCCTGTTAGTGAGACTTTGAATTGAAATGAAAAGCCAGTGCTGACCCTGAGCATTGTGCTGCCATGGGAAAAAGTCTTAAAATCTTTTTTGGACTCTCCTCCTAATAGCCATGGCTTTGTGGAAGAGGCTATTTGGAGCTTTCCACATTGTGAAAATAATTACAAACCAGCAGTTAAAAAGAAAAGTATTATTTTTTGACTGCTGTTGGAGATCTGTTAGCTGTACTGTGTAATGTCAGCTTGCTGTACTGTGGAGGGTGTGTGCTGTCCTCTCTTATCTCATGGGTGTAATGCAAAGGGGAAGGATTAATGCACAAACATTGCAAATACCACTGAGTTTAAAAATGGACAAACATCCCCATCTGTACACCTTTGAATAGATGTACTTACAACAATTATCAGTGCTGTAAAATTGTGATTAGTCTTGTTTTGTGGGATGGATGTGTTCTTTTTTTTAAGCATTTGAAAAGTAATCATGGATATTTGCATCTGGAACTGCATTTTCCTACTGGTTCATGTTTGCTTTTCACATGGGTTGTTTTGGTTTGCTTTTCCAAAAAATTAATTAGCCATTTGCAAGATAAATCAACTATTTGTTTAACATCCACTTCATAGTAACTGGTTAGTAAAGATTTTGTTAGTTACTTTTGAGGTTCCTGGGCCACTGCTAGGTGAAAAATGTAGTTCAATGAAAGGAGAGTCTTCAGAAGATGTGAAGATTTAAAGGATTTATACTTGACAAAAGACTCACAACACTAAAAAATTATTAAATAAATATGTGATTTTTTTTTCAAAGATTGAAGATTTTTTGCTTTTTACTTAAAACACTCCTGGCTGTCTTTTTAGATAGGAGCCATGCAGGCATTTACATTAGGAAATAGCAAGTGTTTGGAGTGTCTTAACACACTTGGGTTCAGCTTAAAAGGAAGAGGGATGAAATTGCTTGGACATTCTTCTGTTCCCAGCATTAAAAAATGGCTCAGTCTAGATACCTTTTAGAACTGTTTAGTTCAAAGTGGTATCTTGAAACAGCAACAGTCATTAGTGCATTTTGATATTAGGTTGTAGCATGTGGTGGCATTTTGAGGAAGAAAATCTGGTTTTGTACTGATGATGCATTTAAATGTGCTGATACAAAGCTGCCTCAAGTGAGATAACGATGTAAACATGGGTACCTGTCACAGCTATTTAGGTGCCTTTTAAAGTTCAAGCACATCGTTCAGAACTGACACTTCATTGCAGGAAGGATGCAAATTGTCTGAAAAATGTAAGCTGAAGATGGAACTCAGTTCTGCTGGTAAAGTTTTCCAGAAGGATCTTTGCTGTACTGCTCTTAAAACTGATGACTAGTTTAGCTCAGTGTGGCTTTTTTGCCTTTACAGTAGATTTTCCAGTGATGATTTTTCCAGAGTGAAGCTGTATCTCTCAGAAGCTAAAAGTTCCTCTTTTTTAGAATGGATCAGATTGTCCCAGATTACTTCTTAAAAAAGAACTCAAATCTGCTAAGATCTTTCAGTTTCAGAAGTAATTTTGGGAGGTAAGAAATGTTGACTTAACTTTTTTTCATGTTCAAGAGGAAGAGCAAGCAGGTATTTTTCTAGCATGGTCTGTGGTGATTTTGCCTCCTTTGCTTCAATAAAGGGATGAATATAGAATTTGCTTTCTTATTTTTCTGAAAACGTACTCTATTAAAGTTGTGACTTAGACAAATAGCAGAATGGAATTCAATTGTTCAACTGAATTCAGTTGTTCAACTGCTCTTTTTGATAATATTTTCTAAGTGGGGAAATTTAGGAAACCTCCTAATTTCCATACATTGACATGTGGTGGTTAACACAGTGTTTCATTTATCCTTATGTCAGAGGTAGGTGGTAGCACAAGAAGGCCCATAAAATCCAGGGATACAGTGCAGGCTGATAGCTTCATTGTTTTAAAATCCTTTTTTTAACTTGATCTGGCTCAGTGTATTACTTCCAGTTCAGTGTTTTGCATCCATTTTTATCAGCTTAACGAATCTGATTCTAAAATTACTCTTGAGGCTTCCCATTTCTGTCTCAAATGTATAAACACATTGAAGCCTCTAGAAGATTTTAATGAGCGTGGGAAAATAAACTAATTCTGTTGTGTACTAAGTTTTTGTAATACTTGGAATTTAGGTGTTATACAGCTCTTCTCACTAGGTGGGTAAGACTTGTAGCAATTTCTGTGTATGCTGATAGTAAAATAACAAGACCTTTTGTTCAGGTACTTTTCCTGTATATTAGAGATATTGAGAGGTATGAGATGTGCGTTAACTAACCTCTATTTGTGACTTTGAGGCTGGAGGAAGTGAGCCAAAAATGAGGCAAAGCAGCCACTGGAATTTTTTAATTCAGGTAGGATGAATGGCTCTACTTTTATCATCCAAAAGTCTGTTATAGGCATGGAAGTGTGTAAGGTGACTTGGACAGTCACTGTATCAGTCACTCCCTAATAACTACAACGTCATTTTTATCAGTTCACAGGTTTTGGCTAAAAGATTGATCCAGACCAAGTTGCAGATTTTTGTGATGTTTTACTCATTCACACAATTGTACCTTGTTATTTCAGCTTCTGGAGCCAGTTTGCCACCAGCTCTTTGAGTTCTACCGCAGCGGTGAGGAGCAATTGCTGCGGTTCACGCTGCAGTTCCTGCCAGAATTGATGTGGTGCTATCTTGCTGTCTCAGCCAGCAGAGACTTGCAGAGCAGTGGATGCATAGAGGCTCTTCTCCTAGGAGTTTATAACTTGGTTTGTATTTCAAGATTTTGTTTGAGAGTTAAAATGATTATTTCCCTCTCAGCTCTTCAACTGAATTTTTATTCTTTGGTCAATATTTTCTCTGCTCTTTCTGTGGTTCTTAAATTTTTTTGTTACTTATTTCTTGGTATGGTGATTAAATTCACATTCTTCATGAGAACTTCTCAAGGCACTGCTTTTGAAATTGTTGCCCGTATTTTTTGGGGTATTTTGACTATCTGGACTAAAACCACAAAAAAACCTATTTTCAACTAATACTTGACTGCTGAACAGATTGCTTAGCTTTGAGAAATTAAAGGTGTCCATTTTGAAATAACCTTTAAAAATAGTTTATAAGGAACCTGTAAAAGTACAATATTTTAGTCCTTTTATGGCTATTTTAAAATACTTCGTGTTTTTTTATGTCTGTTGGGTTTCTTGTCAGTGTAGTTTCTTCTGGTTGTTTTAGGAAGGCTTTTTGTGAAGTGAAATAGTGATGAACTTCAGGTCTCCTCGTTCTGAAAATCTGGAGAAGGCAGCTGCTATCCATCTTCTAGAAATAATCACAGGTGTCTTCACCAAGCAAGTGAAAATGTTTTTTCACCCAGGAGTCTAATTTAAAAGACCTGAGCCCTTATGTTCCACTCCTCTTGAGGCAGAGTACAGACTTCCTGCCTTTGCTGTGTGCTTAGTTATATCTGACAAGAAGAGCATTCCTGAAAAGCATTTACTCTTATCTGATGCCTTAAGGCAATTCACTCCTTTATATCCATGATGAAGTAACCTAAAATGGTTCATGGATGTGGCTGTAATCACTTGTTTTTCTCCCAGAAGAGATTACATTTACAGTTAAGCTTGAAACCAGTCTGGTAACATCCTCTCTTAGCTGTGAACAGTTTCTTTCTCAATTATTAACTTGGCTTTCCATCTCCAGCTGCCTGGGGTCATAAGAATTTCACAGCGAGCTTCTCTAGGAAGCTGTAGATCAGTGTGACTTTGGAGAACTTTTTTCCCCATTTTGCTTTAAGACATAAAGAATGCTTATGGTAAAACAGTGCCACACTACTCACGCTGACTTCTTCCCTGCATAAAATCTGTAACTGAAACAATCAGGATGATGTTTTTCTTTAGAATACAGGTTGAAAAGGTGGTAGGTGACCTGCTTAGATACTTATTTTCTCTTCAACCAACTACTTTGTTTTCAAAACCAAGAGGAAATACAAAGCCTAATATGAGTAGTAATTCATATATAAATATGTACAACAGACTCTTGGAAACTTAACATGTTCAGTAGGAGTTTCTTACTGAAGGAAAATGAAAAATACCGCTCTGAATAATTTTTAATTGGCTACATTGTGAGGGGCATGGAATTATTGTGGCTGAACCTTGAGGTCATGAACTGGTTTGTTCTGCCTTCAGCTTAGGGACATACACTGGTAGTGCATGCAGTTGAAATTTTTTGCTTTCCTAACTGTAGTTATCAGGGCTTTTTTTTAATACACTTCAGATCTTGAAATGCACTCCTGAAACTTAATTACAAATCTGATTAAAATGAAGAATACAAATATGAATAATTGTAGAATTTAAAAGTTTGGATGTAGCCAGTTTCTTCCCCTTTCTCCTATATGTTGAGGAACATATTTTCCACATTGATGCAGGAGCAATATTAAAAATTCAAGTGTCAGTGGTTTATGTGGAGAGTGGAGGAGCTGTGCAGCTTCTCAGAGGAACAGCTGTGTGTGCCCTTTTTGATTCTTTTCAGTCTTCCTTTACCACTTCATATTTTATTTTGAGACAGGAATTTTAATTATTACTGTGTGAAGTTAGACCTTCAGTCTTCCAAGGCATGGGTGTTAGAAGACACTGAAACTTCTCTCTGATTGTTACTTCTGGATATATGAAATCAGCAACTGAAATTTAGAGAAGAGAAAAGTAAAATCTAGTGTGTGATGTTTGTTATTGGTCAAGTCTGCTGTGGATCTTTGGAAGTTTTTTTATTTGAAATATTCCAGTGCTCTTCTGTGGTACAAAACCACACCTTGTTTTGCCTTACCCATTAGTCTTCTGTTAACTTACAGGAGCAAGAAGTCTCCACTGCTGTGGTGATATCTCTCAGAAAAGCATCTTCTCTAAAGCTTTGCATCCATGCTTCTTTTAATTCCATGGAGAGAGTTATCAGACTTGGGCCTTTGCAAATGATGTGGTCTGCTGCTGTCAAACCGTGTGAGGCTGCAGTCATTCAGAGCTGTAATATTTCCAAAACAAATTAGTTGTAGAGTGATTACTTGGTGGTTAATAGTTTTCAGAACAGAATTATTGATCATTAGCCTTGACAATTAGCAAATAGTGTATAATTAAAAAAATATAATGCTGTTTAAACATGATGTTTCCTGTTAGTGTTTTTAAGGTGGATTATGTATGCAAATGGATGTGCCCTTGGCTGAGTTATTTGAAGAGTTTTCATAACAAACAAAACGTGCTGTGATAGAAAGCAAAGAGATAATTTCCAGCTTGCAGCTTGGATTGTTACAGTATCCCTATCTGCCCCTGTAACAGTATTTAACATTTTTAGATGTCTGTTTTCTGTAGTACAGTTGTAACCATTGGTACCTTCTGTCTTTTTCAGGAGATAGTTGACAAAGAGGGCCATAGCAAAGTGCTGAGTTTCACAATTCCATCTTTGTCCAAACCCTCTGTCTATCATGAAGTAAGTAACACCTACAAAGTGAGTCCCTGACTGAGAAAAGGCAGTATGCTTTGGGGACCTGTTTAAGAACAGAAGTGAAAAGTAGTTTTAACATGTTGCATGATGACATAGGAACATACTTCTCAGATTTCTGCATACTGCTAACTGGTCTCTGAGGCTTTTTCAAGATTGAATTGTTACAATTCCATAATACCCATGCAGCAACCACATCTTTTTTTCTTCTCTGAAGCCAAGAAAATTTATACCTTATCTGGTGTAAAATGACTTCTCAAATCTGACAGCTATAAGGTCACATAACCTTAAGCCTATTGAAGATTTATCTATAAATATGGTGATGCTTATTATTGCCTGTTTTCCCTTGCAAGGTTTGAGGTGGATGTGCTCTGAATGACCCTTTTTTCCTTTAGCCTTCCAGCATTGGCTCCATGGCTCTCACTGAAGGAGCTCTGTCCCAGCATGGTTTGTCCAGGGTCGTGTACAGTGGACCTCACCCTCAGAGGGAGATGCTGACAGCCCAGAACAGGTGAAATCCTGTCATGGAATTCTGCTTGAGAGTCCATAGTGGATCTGAACTTCTAATTTTTAGTATAGTTGCAGACTGAAGGAGGATAGGTTTATGCTGTGTTTTGTCATGTGCTTTTTTTGTTCCTAAACACATGTGAATGTAGATGCAGAAAGGTCAGCAGGGCATGTTACTACATGCAGAGGAAAAGCTTACTCAGTTGTTGATTTTGTTGAAATGCAGTGCCAGATCTGTTCAAATAACTCTTAAAAATTTGCATGTAAACCTGTTGTCTTTTAAAAAATGAAGATGGTAATGGAATTCCAATGTTTGTTTCAAATCCCAGGTTTGAAGTGCTGACTTTCCTCCTGCTCTGTTACAATGCTGCCTTAAGCTACATGCCTGCAATGTCTCTTCAGTCATTGTGTCAAATTTGTTCAAGGTAATTTCTGTAGGTTGTTTACACTTAAAATGGCATTTCCAGCTTGAAGTCAGTTTGGACTTTTTTTATAAAAACAAGCTTTGAGTTCCCAAAGGCCACTTTTAAACTTGACTTCTTTTCATGAGTGTTTACAGCTGCATTATTTGCTTTGAAAGTATCTCTCATATAACTTTGGGTTGAGATCTCAAAATGGGGAAACAATAACCTGTCTTATATGGAGGTTAAGCTTCTCCCTTAAGAGGAGAAGTCAAAGGGAACTGTTTGTTTTTAACAACAGTTGTAGTTGGGTTAACTAAAGAAAACCAGAAACATCTTTTAGAAGTGTGGTATATGTGGTATATTCATTCTGCATTGCAGATTTGCTGAATAAATTTGGATGCTGTGCAGGTTGAAATTTTCTTGTAATTATAGTAGGGGTTGAAACTAGAAATACATCCATTTTTAGGGATACATTGAGCATTTCCAAAATCAGCTGTTGCTTCAAAAAACCAAAATAACAACTCCCAACACCCCTCCTAACCTCAAAACAAAACAAAAAAACACCTCAGCTCTAATTACAATGTCTATATTTTGACCAATATCCTTTTTCAAAGAAGAGAAATGGGTAGTAAACGTGTTTGTCTCTGGATTTTCAAAAATGGAGTGTAGGTTAAGGGAAAAAATGAGTAATGCTGTCCTTAAGCCAGGAAACCCAAGAGAGGTTTTGATTGTACTTGGAATAAATAATTTTTAAAGCATCCAAAGAAACCACAAGCAAGTTACCAATAGATGCAATCAAGTCTTTCTACTTCAGAATGTTTAATGTCTGGATACTGAATTATTTAATGCTGTACAATTTAACTTCTTTTATTGTTCTTCATTTCTGACTGGTTTTGTCATTCATGTTTCTCTGCTTACTGAAAAAATCTTACAGCATTTTAGAACAGACAGCATGTTAGAATATGGAGAATATGTGAGAGAAGCCCAGAATATCTTTCAGTGTCCTTTTTGGATGTGCTGGAATCTATATTCTGCTATTTGGATACATAGAATGACTGCTTTAATTGGTTTGAGCAATGTGGAATTTAGTTGGGTTTTTTTAAGATCTACAGTGAATGTGTTTTCTTTTAGTAAATCTAATTCAATTTTTATCGCTTTCTTAAATTACAAACATGGAATGCAAATGTGAAAATAACAGCATAAAACATTTTGTGCTGATCTGAAGTTTTAAATCCATTTTTTTTTGCATCTGGGCAGTTACTAAGTCTCTCTTGATAAGAATCTTATCTTGGATATTGTTCTTGAATATTTTTAGAGCTCAGGGCTTCTAAAAACTAATCAGTACTGGTGAAGTATGGAAAGTATATAAACCACAAAGGTGGTTCCACATTATTTACTAATGACAAATGTATGATTTCTTTAGAATTTGTGTCTGTGGATATCCTCGCCAACAAGTGAGAAAGTACAAGGGAGTCAACAGCAGGATTCCAGTTTCATCTGAATTCATGGTGCAAATGCTAACAGGGATCTACTATGCCTTGTAAGTTGTTTTCTTCCTGACATGCCAGCAAAGTAGAGAAATGCCAGCCTAGTTGGTGTACTTGTTCAGACATGCTGCCTTGGGGGCATTTCTTTTCCTGCTGGGCAGATGCTGTGTGCAGCAGCAAGGTCCTGGGGAGAGACAGTTCTGCCAGGAGCTGGGTGAAGGCGCCTGTGTGGTACTGGGGAAGGGTGGCCTGAGCAGCACTTGATGGGTGTAACTGCTGATGGCAGGAAAATGCTGTAAAAAGCCTTTTCCACCCCTTGTCTGCTGTCCACCTTCTGCATGGTTAGTTTGGACATCAGTCTAGTTCAGGGAAAGAGGTGATGTTTTTTCTCTGAAATGCTGATGTCCTCTACCCTTCGATAGTCGTGTCAATGTAGGAAGCCTTGATGGCAATTGAAACACACGGACCAAGCATGGATTGGGAACAGGCACAGATATTTATTTGTACTAGCTTCCACATAACAATTTCCACTTGTTCTGGCTACATGCTAGCTAATGCTTAGCAAGCTGAAGTGTTACTTTTTCTTTTGCACACTTGCTTATCTTGTTGTGGGATGTTCTACAATCTACAGCAGGGTGTTCTGTTCTGTGCAGGAGGAGATTTCTGTAGTTTTTGCTATTGTATCTTTCTCATGGCTTTTCTCGTAGCTCCTGCTCGACAAACTTTAGCAAGTCAGCCATGCTGTTCATGTTGTTTAACTCATTCTGTTCTGCAGCAAAGCTTACTTAGTAACTGAAATAATTGGAGACTAGTAATGCAGGCATATTCAACAGGTGGAGTAATATTAAAAATTCTTGTTTGTATTTCACAGTATTTCATGACTAGCTGATCAACAGCTAATGATACAATTTTTAAACTGCTTGGGGTGGCCAGTGAAAATAAAGCTTTGTCTCCATAGATGCTACTTCAAAGTTCTCTAAATAGCAGGCTTGCTGCTAACAAACACAAGTAGTAAACTGAACTCTCAAGGAACATCAGATCTGTGAAGGTTATGTGATCAAGAAGGTTCATCTGTTGACATAGATGCTTATTATTACATATAATTTTACCTTTGCAGTTATAATGGAGAATGGGATCTGGCTCGTAAAGCTATGGATGATGTTCTGTATAGAGCACAGCTTGAACTGTATCCAGAACCTCTGCTGGTAGGTGTTTCATTTCAGCTGATTGTTGTTTTAGCCTGGGAAACCCTTCCTGTGAACATGCATGATCCAGGACGATACCAGGAACCTAAATCTGTGTTTGTGCTTGTGCAAACAGCTCACTACACAGGGCTTTTCACTGTACTTAATTGTGGTGTCATGCTTCCTAGAGACCAAGCTGGTTTTGGTAGAACACTTCTAAGTCTTCAGAACTAGGATAATAGTGCAGCAGAACTCTGAAGGAATAGGCACATCTTGAAACTGGAAAATTTGTTTCAGGAGAGTGGCAGGTATAAATTCTGAGAGCTAATTGCAGCCAGCATTCTTTATAGGCCACACAAAAGGCTGGTGTTCTTTTTGACCATAAATTGGAACTGAACCCAGTATTCTTCTTGAAATAGTAAGAATCCCTGACAGAATTCTTCTAAAATTTGGACCTTTGTGATAAGAACTTGAGTGCCTCTTTTCTGTTCTAGGTTGCTAATGCAATAAAAGCTTCACTGCCTCAGGGTGCCATGAAATCTAGTAAAGAAGGTACAAGATGCATTCAGGTTGAAATTACACCTACTTCATCCAGAATATCAAGAAATGCTGTGACTAGCATGTCTATAAGAGGTCATAGATGGAAAAGGCATGGTAAGAAACACATTTTGCAATGAATTTTCAGCTGTTTCCTTGTTTATAAAATAATACTGAGAATTTTATTATTTCACATATTTATTGCTTATAGGCAAGCAGCAATTTGGAGGTTTTTATTTTCTTGACTGGTGAATGGGAATCTCAACACAGTTCAGATGAAGTATATTCTTTATTTCCTTAACCATGTTTTAAAAATCCACAGCACACACAAAACCTTTTTGTTAAAGGGAGATGTACACAATTACTGCTCCCTTAGAAAATTATGTTCCTGCTTTCTTCTGAAAACTAGTTTCTGGTACCTGAAGCAAAGTAAATATTTAATAACTTTACCACAGAATCTTATCTGTCATAAAGTACTTAAATAAAAAATTAGATTTAAGGGAATAGGGACAAATTACTATGTTTTGGTATTTAAGCCCACACAAAACTAAGCCCCATACAGCTGCTTACTCACTCCTCACAGTGGGATGGGGGAGAGAACTGGAAGAGTAAAAGTGAGGAATCTTGTTGAAATAAAGCCAGTTAATGAGATAAAGCAAAAGCCATGCCTGCAAGCAAAGTAAAGCAGGGAATGCATTCACCACTTCCCATGGGCAGGCAGGGGTTCAGCCATGCCCAGGAAAGCACAGCTCCATCACACCTAACAGTAACTTGGGAGGACAAACATCAGTTATCCCCCCTCTTTCTTCTTCCTCCCCCAGCTTTATGTACTGGTCTGGGATACCCTTGGGTCAGTTGGGATCAGCTGTCCCAGCTGTGTCCCTTCCCAGCTTTCTGTGCACCTCCAGCCTGCTCGCTGCTGGAGTGGGATGAGGAGCAAAAAAGGCCTTGGCTCTGTGCATGCACTGCTCAACAACAACAAAAATACCCCTGTATCAGCAAAATATCAACACCATTTCCATCCCAAATCCAAAGCACAGCCCCATACCAGCTACTGTGAAGAAAATTCTTCCAGCCAAAGCCTGTATATTTGGGCAAACTAATATAAGGGCTTCCACAAAGCAGAGTTCAAGTCTGGGCTGAAAAGTAGGGGAAAAATGGTGCCAAATGTACTGCAGAAGTAGCAGCACCAGCAAGAGATTCTGTGAGTCTAAATGTTGTATTTCCCCACCTTTGCCATCTTCAGATGAGGGAAGAGCCACTGAACCTGCAGTCAGAATTGACAATGGCTTGTTCTGTTGGGATTGTAATCCTAGTAACAGGCTAAGAGTGCTTTTCTAATAGGTTCACCAAAGATTTTGTAGTACCATTAAAATTTCTGCATGATGTGTACTATGTGAGCTTTTGTAGTATACAGACAGTTGAGTTAGAAAAATTATGCTAAGTTACTTGTCATAAATTGGCCAAGAGGTAATTCAGGTAAGTGTTGAGAAACACTTGGTGGTAGAACACATTTGTGGTAGTAGTACCAATAGTAAGCTGCCAGAGGGGGTGAAGGACAGAAGAAAGATAAAATAACTAAATTTCATTTCAATTGATTTAAAAACTGCTTAAAACTTGTCACACAAACCTGAGGAACAAAGCATTAGTGTCTTTAGTGAGATGGACTAGCAGGTCATTACTGACATCTCAAGGACCATTTTATTTTTCTTTCTTCAGTCTTAAAGTTATAAAGCATGGATTATTGACCAGATAAAAGAAAACAGTATGATATCTTAGCTTTTAAATGGACAAATGCCCTCTGAAGCTTGGCAATTTTGTTAGCTCTTATTTTTGAGTGGTTTTGATGCTTGTTCAAATGAGATGGTGGAGGGTAACAGATCAGGGATACTGACTGCTAGCTCATCCAGAGAAATTGAAAGTGTATTAAAATAAACATTCCCTTTGTGTTTACAGGACACCAAAATGTTACAAAATGAGTGTTGGATACATCCTTATAAGAATGCAAAGTTTTCAGCAAGTACAGAAAGAGAAGTTTTTACAGTTAATGCTTCCTTGCAGGGAAAGTGGCCTGGTGAAGTTCAAGGAAAAAAGTGTGGGACAAGTGTGCCCTGCAGCAGATAACAGTAAGGTGAAAGGGAAATGAGAATACCAGTTTTACTCAGAGGTGGGGTGGAATGCTGTGTTTTATGAGAGTCTTATAAAGTAGGACAAGTTGAGAGAAACAATCATAATCTAGTTAGTGTGATAAAAGCAAGGAGTAGTCCGTGTTCAGGGATGAAGACTGAAGGATTAGGACTTTTTCAAAACAGCCCATTGTGTTTGGGTTTCTGGGAAAATGTTGGATTTGTCTCAACAGTACAGAATTTAATGAAGAGGAAGAAAATCACTTGGTATAGGGTGGGTTGGAGTGGAATATGTGGCAGGTTGTGGGAGTAACTGTAAATTTGAAGGCTATGCAAACATCAGGCTAATTTGTAGTCCCAAGCTGAATCTGTGGGATCTAGCTAAGTGACTGTCAACTCTAATGTTTTAAATGGTAGATGTTCTATGCATAGATCACTTTGGCTAATCTCCTCAAAATTTGCATTATAAAATCCTAACAAAACTTCTGTTTGTGACTGGGAAAGCCTTTTTAAAGTCAGAGTGGATGATCTCCCTTTTTCAAAACTCCTACTAACCTAATTCATTGCCACATAGTTCCTGAGGAAAGAAAAATACGAAATACATCTTCAGGGTTGACATGCAGAAAGAATAACAAAGCTTGTGCTTACAGATGATTGTTTGAATTAAAATGAATACTGGAATTGGTAGAAATTAGATGACAAACCTCATACCTCCTGACAGTTATTCTCTCTCGCTCTCTCAATGTGAGAGGAAAAATGTATTTGGGAGGTTATTTTTATTTTCAATATAATAAAAATTAGTATAATGGATTAGGAAGTCAGAAGAGACAGCTGAGAGGTATTTGATGTTATACATTATGGGGAGTAGGAGATCTGATGAAGCAAATATCTCTTGGGGAAGCGAGGGCAGCAATTTTCAATCACTAATTATGTGTGTAAAATAAAATAGAAGAACCCCAGTGAATCACATTTCCAGCTGAGAAGCATGGGCTTTATCTTCTTTATGTTTTAAAAAATTCATTTTACTATAAAAGTTTTCAGACTTCAGATCTTGCTAGCCTTTGCTAGAACTCTAGATTGAAGTCAATTTTGAATAAAGGTTGACCTAATGTTGAATCTTCTTGTGATATTTAACTTTGTAATTTGTTCATTAAGAGCAGTTACTTAAAAAGACTTCTAAAATTCAATTAGTATTGTAAATTTGGACTTCACAGATAGGTACTTTAGAGCTACTAAAGGTGAGGGTGATTTGCAAAATGGATCCATCTAATCATAAATGGTAGTGTTTATGGAGTGAGCTGATACTAGCCACTACTTAGCATCAAATTATTTAGTGCTGTTGGATTGGGTTGCCTATAAATTACCACACCTGAAGGGGGGGAGCATTAGCTCTTGTGTGTAAAGGTGAGTGTAAGAGAAATACTCTGATGTAACAGACTGAGAAAAGCTAACCTGCTGTTGGTAAGATACATTACATAAGAACAAAGACATTCAATAGTAAAGAAGGACAAGAAATTACTTTTTTCTTCACTGCAGAAATGGACTAGTATTTCTAAACCCTGTGTACTACATGAAAGTCTTTGAATTCTCTCTGTGGAGAGAATTTTCTTGCTTTTTTTTTTTTTTTAAACAGTATTAATTCCTGAAATAATTGTAACTTGCAAGAATCTGTAGTTAGTGCTAATCTTGAGGTATAAGCTTGATGCTTTTATGACTAATTAAATATGCCAGCACAGTTGTGCAGGACATGCAGCTTGAGTTTGTGGGGGTTAAAATTGAATTACAATCTGAGTGGGCAGTTTGCCTGTGCAGTCTGAGGTAAATAATCTGGGCAACCATAATAAGGTAGACTATAATTTTGAATTAAGTTTTAGCAGTTAGTAAACATGAAATGCATTTATCAAGGTTGGTTTCACTACTCAAAGCATTCAGAAATGTGACACCAAATACATGTACCTCCAATTGCTATGGGTATATCTATATTAACAATCAAACTGACAAAATTACTCATTTTTGTCCCATTCTCTCACTGCTCAGCAGTGTCCTTGGTTTTCTCTTTTGTTACATTACCTTGTGCACTGGGTATTAATAGCTCTCTCTCAAAGGCTAGACCCCCAGAGCTGTCCAGCTTGAAAGCAGTATTATCTTCACAAACAAGCACCATGAAGCTGAAGGTTTGGGTTAGGTGTCCTTACAAGTTACAAAAATAAGGAGGGTATGCTGCTGTGAAGGGCATGGATTGTGGTTTTATCCCTGCCCCAAGACTGTAGATGCTATGGTAGGCAATGTTAATGGGAGTTGAGATACCCAGTATCCCATTTTTTCCATTATTTTCCTCCTGTAGTCAGTCAAATTCAGAGAAAGGCATATTTCCTTTAGATGTAATTATAATGAGCAAAACTCTTTTAGCTTTTGTTTTGGTTTTTTTCCTCAGTTCATTTTGGTAATGGTTACACAGCTGTGGGAATGCAGCAACGTTGGATAAAGTGCTGATACCACAGCCAGATTTTACATTTAGAAATGCACACCACCAAATAACAACAACAACTGGGTATTGCTTTTATACAGAATCTTTTCCCAAATCCAAGTCTTCCTCTGTTTTTCTGATTTCTGCTGAGTACTCTGAGTCTTCTTTATTTGGAGTAGGATAGTTAGTGCTTTTCTGCCCTTGGTGGGCAAGGGACTGAAGTTAAGCTCTGTTCTGTCCTTTCCTCTCTCTGGGGCAGCAGGAAGGAGTTTCAAAGATTGCCATAGGAGAGGCACAGGTTCCTCACCCTTGTAGTTAGTGAAGGTAGAGCACTGAGGCCAGTCAGAGCACTGGGCTTCTCACTAACCTTTCTGCTCCTGTGTTTTTAGAAAAAAATGGCTATATTTGATGGTGGTATTGTTATCACAAGTGTTTATTTGTTGTTATTACTATTGCAGTTCGTGGTGCTCTTTGTTACCTTTGCCTACTTGGTAGAATAGAAGACTTGCAGAAAGTGCTGTTACAAGTTAATGGTTCTATTTTGAGTTTCCTCCCAAACACCAGGAATTTAGTGGGGAGTAGCATCAGTTATTAATGCCATTTCCTTTGGATGGTGCAGCTTGTTAAATAGATACTTTCACTGGTCATTGATTAGTTAGAAAGACTTAGGATGATTAGAATTTTCAGGTAAAATAAAGGGTAGCTCTTGTACCAGGGGACGCTGATGTCCATCCCTGCCAGAATAACCTTCTGGCTCAGTTGGGATCAGTGCAGATCAAATGGTAGTGAAAAGCCCAGTGCTGGAGCCCTCCTGACCTAGAAGTGCACTGTGCCTGCACAGGAGTCTTCAGTGAGGGGATGGGAGGAAGAAGGGATCCCCTCGAGTTAGAGAGCATCAGAGCTGCCACTGTGGAAAATCTCATTGTAAATTCCTCTGGTTTGGGGCTTCATACTGTCAGTCCAATGTGCTGCCAGCTTCTGTCATGTGCAGTAGCAGACTGGCAGTATAGTCTGGGTGGTCCTTAATTAATCTCTGCTCTGAAAGAGCCTCATTACGAATAAAGCAGGGACTCAGTTGGGCTTTATTCTGAGCTGTGCTTTTAATGCATTTTTAGCCTTGTCAAGTTTCTGTGCCAGAGCACTCTTCTCCACTAGTTTTTCTGGGGTATCCAGAAATATCTTTCTGGTTGAAAATAGTTTTTTGAAACGAAGGAAGAAAATGGAAATCCAAGTGTGCTTGAGTTGCCTTAGTTGTTTCACTGTTAGTTTTCAGGCTGACCAAGGTGCAGCATTGTGACATTGTACATGCAGAATTTTTAGCCTTGAATGCTAATATATTAAGTTGATATGCCATTTCATTGTAAAAGTAAGTTTCACTCTAGCAAGGTGATACAGAGAAAATAGTCATAAAAGGGAATTATGAACTGTTCTTTGCTTTCTGATAGTCTGTTTCATGACCCTCAGAAATTTCAGTTTTGAAAGATCAAGTGTGGGCCTTTCCAGTATGTGGTGCAGGCCAATAACTGGAAGATTGAAGACTGCAATTTTAGAAATAAAGCAAAACTCCATACTTGCTAATGTTGCTAATTAACAAGAGGTTAATCTATGTACATCTGCTTTAATTTATAATGCCTAAGTCATCTGTATCTATTGGCTTTTGTTTCATGTTTTGTTTCAGACATCTTTTGTTGTTTTTTTTTTCTTTTCTTATCCATCTTTAATTCTAGAACAACCAGAGAATGGTAATGATGCTACTGAATTGGGCAACTTTATCATACCTGAGATTAGTGTCACAAGTGTGGCTGGAGAGAGGACCGGGAATGGGGAAAAGAGCAGAGCTCTAGCAGAGAATGATGTTCAGCATTTACAGGGAGTACAGGAAACAGCTACAGATCCTAGAACTGACAGCAAAGGCATGCCAGAAATCAGGAGGCAAAAATCTGTAAGAAAAATGATGGAGGATGGAATAAACTCATCTGGCAGAGTGCAGTTTTAGCAGAGCACTTGTAGCTGCACTCTAAGGTACCGCTGTTGATTGAAAGGGTCACTGCTGCATGTTTCAAGAATTAAAGTATGCAGTTAATGTATTTGCATGTGTAATAACACAGTTGCATGTATTGCACACAGCTTTGTCTGTGCCACGGACAATGATGAGATACTTACAAGTAAATGTATTTAATCTGGAGAAAATACACTGAGACTCAATGTACTTTTGAGTTTATTTAGCATATTTATTTGAGTTGACAAAAATCCAGTGATCAATGGTGTGAAAAATCCATCAAAATGAATGTTAAAAGTATCTTGCTGTGCAACTCAGATTTTCCAAATTCTACCCTTCGTAGTGTACTGGAGATCTCATGTTGTGCTTGAGTTTCCAACTCTTAGCACCCAACAGACCTGTGATGCAGAAAGTGACCTTTCAGTCCTAAAGCATTCTTGGGTTGCTAAACATGCAGGTGCCATATTGGGTGTCCTGGGGCATTGATCACATACCTCTGTAATTAACAAGCTTTGCCAAATCATGTAGTGGATCACTTGCTCAAAATAAGATTTACACTTTTTTTTTGTTCTGGATGGTACTTTCTAATTTCTAAGTTTCTAATTTCCTGCATGAATTAACAAGACTGCATTTCTTTTTTTTTCCTTCAAAAATCACAACAAAATGAGATTGGAGGCATGCTTTTTGATGTAGTTAATGCGGCATTACTTGCTGTAACTCTATAGCCTAATGAACCTTAATTCCAAAATGTCATGGAATAGGTAAGCATTGTCTTCTGTTCTCTGTTCTACTGCTTTATGGCTTCATGCTTACAAATATCAAAATTGAGCAATATGTAAAACCAATGGATGTGAGAGTCAGTTCCTAATTTTTTATTTCTGTTTCTACCACGCAGATAATTCTGATTTAGCAATTGAGGAAGAACTGATAGAAGTATCTGAAAGCGACGAGGGGTTTTACTCTAGGGCTACTTCTGGTACCAGTCAGTCTGCCCTGTCTAACAGCAGCACCACGAGCAGCAAGAACCTCCTAGGGAAGAGCCAACGAAGGTCTGGAGGAAACAAACCTGGAGGAAAAGAAAAAGAAGGGGAAACCTGCAAAGAGCACTTATCACGCAAACAAACTCAGAGAGCCATGAGCGAGAATCTGGAGCTTGTCTCTCTGAAGAGACTGACACTGACAACCAGCCAGTCCCTGCCTAAGCCTGGCAGCCACAGCCTGGCCAGAACGACCACTACTGTGTTCAGTAAATCCTTTGAACAGGTCAGCGGTGTCCCAGTCCCAAATAATCGTGGTGGTGTCTCTGGTACAGAGGCAAACAGGTTTTCAGCTTGCAGTCTTCAGGAGGAGAAATTGATATATGGAGCAGAAAGAACAGATCTTCCTATTTTAAGCAAACAGCCTAATCAGCAGCGACCTCCTAGTATTAGCATAACTTTGTCAACAGATTGATATTAAATTGGCCAGGATAAAAAATAAATTACTGAGACTTTATCCTGAAACTGGTACATGAAGCTCTTAATATGCCATACGCTACTTCCTTAAGTCTCAAACCCATAAATTCTTACTTGGCTCCTGTTTGACAGTAATAGTGAATAAGCAGCAGTTATAATTACTTTGAGTCAACTTCTGATAGCTTTACAGCTTCATGAAAAGTTTATACCTTTACCATCTGAACAAGCATTGATTGGTTGGTTGTCACTGACCAAGGTGTGTGGCTTCTTACAGATGTACAATGTGGGAACAGATAGAGCATCTCTCCCTGATTCTGCTTTTTGTCTACCACTTGGCACAGGCAAAACTGCAACTACTTAGGCTTTCTTTTAGGAGGAGTCTTGCAGTGTTGCCATGCAATTTTGGAAGAGCATTGTAAGAACAAACATTATCTTACATGTAAGGTTAAACTAGAATCATCACTTCAGTGTTTGGTGTTCTGGGGCTTTTGTGTTGGTAGTTAGTACATGCAGCAATGTTCATACTTTTTTATGCCTATGTAAGTCTGATTTTAGATGCATTTTGGTTTACCTGTATGACTTCAAAACTGGGCCTAAAGTAATACAGCTGCAGTGCATGTGGCTGGGAGTTAATATCAGTTGCTGTAGCAGTCACTCTATAGACCTAAAAATTATGTGACAGACTCTTTCTTTGTGATTCTTATAGCAGTTCCAAAACTACTCACTCAAAAGTCAGTCATCAGGATTTTTATTGTCTGTGGGGAAGAGATGTGTTTATGAACCAGTGTTATGTAGAAATATGAGCCCTTTGCACTGACTCAAGCAAATCAGGAGTGTGATTGTGCTCAACATGAATTTCGTGCTTGAGACTAAGAGAATACTACCAAAGGATGTGTACTTTCAGTAACTTGCAAGCACAAAGGGAAATTAAAATGTAAATATGACTAGCACTGTAATTCCTAGGGTTTTTTATATCTATTATTTTTCTAGTTTGAAATTCTAAACCAGCAGCCTGTTCAAGGTTTTACCTAACCTTTAACCTTCGGTGAGTTTGACAGCAACTTTTATACTGTTAAGATTTTAATTAAAAATGGACATTAAAACTTCTCATCTAGAAATCTGAAGAAGCAGTAGCTGACAAAAGCACTCCTGTAGCAGTTATTAGCTGATGAAAAGACAGTATATTACTATGAGTGGAGAAATAGGATGAAGATCTAAGGCATAGTTGCTCCCAATTATCCAGATTTCTGCAGCTGTTGAGTCATTATTGTCAAGAAAATTGTGAAAAAACAAACACTAAAATTCTGGTAGACTTTCCCATTTGCCTGGAGGTAAGTTTAGATACTTCTTTTTGACTTAAACTGAAGCACAAGTAACTTTTAAACAGCTAATGTTATTCAGGTTTATAGCAATTAATAAGATGGTTAATTAATGAAAAGTAGGTTGTGTAAGTGTACTAGTAAGACCACAGACAGGATGTGTACATTCCTGAAAATTCACCAAAGTGTGCAGAGGAACCCCATCAGTCTGGAGGTGTTCATATTTACCTGAGAGCCTGAGTTTAAAGGAATGTGCCACAATTTCTCATTCCTCATTTGGTTGTGTGACACCATTATGTTGTAGTAATGCAGTGCTTCACCTTTTTACAGTGAAGTATTTTCCTAATTTTACATGAAAACTTACATTCCTAATGGATAAACTACAAATTTGCCCTGTTTAGTTTTTAATACTTTGGCCAGTGAAAAAAACCTGGTTCTTTGAGGCTGTTTTTGTAAATACTTTCTACAGCAGAAAATCCAGCCTCTTTTTTATAGGTTTTTCTGCAGTACACATTATACAGGATATTTGTTTCACATTGACTAATGCATCTGGCTGCTGGACATGCATAACCATGAGCAGCA
Source organism: Notiomystis cincta (assembly GCA_013398075.1). NCBI lineage: Eukaryota > Metazoa > Chordata > Aves > Passeriformes > Notiomystidae > Notiomystis > Notiomystis cincta. The sequence goes on from VZRX01000047.1 coordinate 89,145, forward strand.
GCAGGGTATTAGGGAGCTGATAGTAGGCACTGGTTGCCTCTACAAACACTGAATGTAGAGCTCTTCTTTCCCTTAAAATTTGGTCTAGCTGTTGCAAAGAAATAACCTGCAGCAGTTTCCTGATCCACTTTTGCAGTGTAGGATCTAAGAATGCATTGGAAAAAAATTTTGCAGTAATTTAAATTGACATAAACTAGAATAGATAAATAAAATTGCAGTAGACAAATATTTGTTGTTATAGTATTGGTTGTGAGGTAGTGTTGAAAGGATAGAATTTTTGAGAATTCTACTGGTTTTGGTTTGTTTCATTTAACTCCTAATTGTTTCTTCCATGGTAGACACTCTTCCAAGCTGGGTGTTGGCATAAAAGATACTTGTTACATTGGGAAGGTTTAGCTCTAAATAATTAGGATTTCAAATTAGGATCTAAAATGCCATAAAGTGTAGATATGTAACATAATGTTTCCAGTACTCTTGGCTACAAGCCAAAGGGTGTTAAATGAAGTTAGTTTATCCTTTTATTTTATCCAGCTGGTCTGGCTTGAACCCAAGACGTAGGCTTGTATTGGTACAACTGAAATAACATAAATCTTCATACTTTTTTGAGAAAATAATAAAAGGAAAGGTTCTTGGTACTAAAGACTGTTCTGTCCATGCATATGTGGGCTCATATAAACGTGTCTGTATTGGTCTCTGGAGTAACTTATCCACCATTGAGTGTGTTTTTGTGAGCTGACATCACACCTTCATACTGATAGAGTCTAAAGAATTTCTTTCCTGAGTACCAAAACTTTGAGTTGTGCTTCTTTCTTCTCTTAAAAATTGAAAAGTTAAAAAAAAAAAAAAAACACCAAAAACATGAGAGAGGGG
>VZRX01000047.1:90162-116967 GCA_013398075.1 Notiomystis cincta
GAGTGAGGGCAGAATTATTTGTTGCCCAAATCTCCGTGGTGCAGGATTAGGAGAGGGGTGGGGACAGCTATGGGGGGAAGTAGGGCAGGAAGCAGATACTTCTAAAATTGTCAAACTCTGGGGGCTTGAGCATTATCCAATCACTTCAGACTGCTGAATGGAAACTCTTTGTTAAAGAGTAGATGTCTTCTAACAATGTAGAGGAAACCTATTAAGACACCACATCTTAGTCTGCCTGGGAGTGGGTAGTTCTGATGAGTACCTTCCAAACACACAGCTGCACCATTCCACAGGGAAAATGTTATGCAGGGGTGAATCATCTCACATTGTAATAAGAGAAGTTGTTTCTATGCTGACGTTTATAACTGACCGTACTGTTCCAAAGCAGAGGGCACTGTTTCCAGGCATGGCTTTGAACAGCAACACTTGCAAGACTCATTGAAGCTGAGAAGAATTACTTTTGTTGTGAGAATATGTAACATTTGTGCAAAAAGTGTATGGCCTCTAACCACTTGCTGTAGAGCTGCAATGACTTTTCTGAATGGATTTAAATGTCTTGAATTGCCTTGATTACCTAACAAATTGAAAAGGTACAGAAATAGAGAGCTATTTTAGCCACACTTCTCTCTAAGGAGGTTTCCTATGAGAAATTCTAGAAATTTCTAATGTAATTGTCCAATACCTTTTGTCAGTGTTTGAGGCTTACAGTGCTGTATATAGATGTGTAATATATTGCCTTTTGTATTTGTATAGTTCTCCTTCTGAGACTAGATGTGCACATTTCTTGATATTCCCTGAAATCTGTGGAATATCTGCATCAGTCTATAGATGTGTGTCTTCACATGAGAACCTGAATTTAAGCACTTGCCACACTTTCATTCTTCAGCTCATTACGTGACACTGTTTTAGTAACACAGTTTTACACCTTTTTTGCAGTGAAGTGTTCTCTTAATTGTACATGAAAACTTACATTCCTAATGTATAGGCTACAGGATTGTCTTTCTAGTGTTTAATAATTTTGGCAGTAAAATAAATTGGATTTTTTTGAAGTTGTGTGCTTTTGTGTATGCTTTGTACAGCAGAAGATTTTGCCTCTTTACAGACTTTGTTGAAATACACATTCCATAGCAACGTATTTGTTCAGTTTTCATTCTGCACATCCAGAAGTCATAGGAAGGTTGACTGCATTGCTTAAAATATGCTGAATACCCATTTTATACAATGTAGAGTCTGCAAATGCAGCCCTGTCAGGAAGGACACTGTGGCTGAGAAACACTGATGGGTGAAGGGCGAGTTCAAGCAGATGAGTTGCAAATTGGCAAAGCAGGTGGTGATCCTGTCAGAAATGCAGCACTGCTTGGGCAGCTTGGTAGTTTTGGTGGTGTGAATATTAATTCACAGTGGTTGGGTACACAGCCATTATCTGTGATCTGTCAGGGTGGCTCTGGGGCTGCCCTTGCTGGTAACAGCAGTGAGTGCCTTGGCCCTTCCTGTATCCCCTGGCAGCAGGTCCTCTGCCTCACTCAGCTCTGGGGCCTTATTTTTCCCTGGTCTTCCTGTTGTTGATATCTCCCTGCTAAATCTTTTTTCCATTGCCCTTCACCTTCCTTTCCATATTCCATATTCACATGGGCTCTCTTTCCTACCCCCACCTGTGCCTGCCTGGATGGTGCATCTCCCTGGAGTGCCTGCTCTTGCTTCCACCTGTTGTATGTTGCCCTTTCATGTCTAGTCAGGAGCTCCTTGTTCACACTTCCATGCCTTCTGCCACCTCTGCTTGCTTTTCTGTGTGTAGCCATAGACCATTCTTAACCCTGGAAGAGATGGTTCTTGAACATCCTCCAGCTCTCCTGGGCCTTCTTCTCTTGGATGGTCTCCCATAGGCATCTGTAGAGAGATTCCTGGGCAAGGCAAGCTCTGTTCTGTATGTCCAGGGTTGTGATCCTGCATTTAGTTCAGGTTTATTTCCTTTCCCCTTACAAATGTAGTTTCTGGTGCAGTGCTGTAGAGAAGCCTGGATGAATGAAAGAGCTGTAGTAGAGGGCAGCAGTGGGAGAGCTCTCTGTGTAGTTTCCTTTTTTTCAGATGTCAAGTCTTTAACTGTGTCTTTTGAATGGGCAAAACTCAATTTCCCTCCATTTAAATGGGTGAGAAAGGAAATCTGATTCCAACTATCGGAGTAGGTGAAAGTTTTCCTTTGCAAAAGGTACAAGTTAGACTTGATGCTGTGATTGCCCTGCAAGTGTGTAGAGTTTGCCATTTCAGTTACAGTGAGTGAAAGGCAGTGCTTTAAAATGGGCTCTTAGGTCGTTTCAGGCTGGAATAGCTATGGATTAGTGACAGCCAACATGAATTTCAACACCTTTTTTCTTCCCAAAATGTGGTACTCCAACATACTGCCTGTATTTGAAGGATGAGGGTAGCTGAGAGCCTGCTGGACAATTCATGGTGAAAGGGGTGTGTGAAGGTGTTAAAGCCAACTAGTAACCAGTTACAGAAACTACATTTGTTCCTACAGACTTCACAGCTGGGTGCCTGCACTGAGCTTGTAATAGCTGTTTTTCATGTTTTATGCTAATCTGGCTCTGTATTAAAGATGACTTCAGTATGGGGGTTTTCTCCCAGCCCACAGCTGCCAGGTAATAAATACACCTGCTAATTCAGGGTAGTGGGAAGAATGTCACTGTGAAACTCCAGCAGCCTTTGTGAAAGAAGCAAGCCTTCACATTGCAGGGTGCTCGCTTCGTTAGCTTGATTCCTAAAATAAGGTTGTGTTTAATCATCTGTTACTCTGCATGTGCTGGGACAATGCAGGAATTCAATGGTGCGGAAGGACCTGTGGAAGTCACTCTGAGTCACACAGCACTTCTGACAAGCTGCCTGGTTGTTGTTCTCATCCTAGTGCTGACTAATTCTGGCAGTCCTCCACACAGACTTGCTTGGTCTGGAGTATGATGGTAAGTTTTTGTACTGTGGGAGGGCACATTGCAGAGGTGAGGAGAAATGTCAGCTCCTGCCTCCGCCACACACAACAAAGTAAATGAAGGCATAACAAGTCCTTGGTGTGGATATCGTTTCTGCAATGCAAACAGTCAACCAGAATAAGGAATGCTCAGTGCTTTCTCTGGAAAGATACTTTCTTCATGCATGAAATCATGGAATCACAAAATGGTTTGGGTTGGAAAGGACCTTAAAGACCATCTGGGTTCAGTTCCCTTGCTATAGGCAGGGATGCCACCCCCTAGACCTTTGCTCAGAGCCCTATCTAAGATGGCTTTGAACACTTCCAGGGATGGGGCACCCACAGCTTCTCTGGGCAACCTGTGCCAGTGCCTCTCCACTCTCACAGTAAAGAACTTTTTCCTAGTATCTAATTTAGACTTTCACTTTGAATCCATTACCCCTTGTCATGTTACTACATGCTCTTGTACATCATCTTTGATTTCACCAAATCACTGAATATCACTCATTGAAAAGTGACATATAAAACATGTATATGTTATGTACGTGTGTATTTTATACATAATGTTTTCCTCTTCAAGGTATGGAGGTTGTAGAACTGTCAAGGAGACTGCTGGAGCTGGCAAAGGCTTGGCCCAGCACTGGTGTCCATGACCTAGGATACCATCAAAAGTAGGTGTAGCTAGGCACTGAAAAGCTGTATTGTCACTGGTATATTTTCCTCATGGTTTTATCTGCCAGGAGTAAATCGATTTGAGTATAAATTGTAAAGGCTCTTGAACTTAACTCCTTAAAGATGTTTTCTTTTTTTAAAAACCCACAATATTCCTGTTTTTTCCTTTTGCTTTTTTGGTTGGCAAATGTGTTTTCATTACTGTTAATAACCTGCAGTTCAGATTTTGCTAATAATTGGGAGGGAATAGGGATAGTATTATATATGATGACATTTTGTGAACCAACTGTCATACCAAATGTCATCTTTCAGCAGACTGTCTTGCTCCTAAAATGTTGGTGTTTAAGAAATCTATAATAAATCAGTAGAACTACTTTCACAAGGTAACAGCATTGATACTTCCTAGGAAATTGCTTACTTGTTAGTTTATTGTGATTTATATTCCTCATTTCAGCCATTAGAAAATACCAATCCAATTGCTCTTTAGCAAAACTACTGATTTCATCTCTCCCTGTATTGACTGGAGAAAGATACAGGCACTGTCAAACCAACTCAGGTTATCCTGAGCTAGGAAGATCCTTTCTGACACCCACAAGGTGTTTATCCCATCTCTTCCTCCCTTCTCCCCCTGAACAACTGGCTTAGCATTGCTGCCCTTCCTCCTGATTCTGACTGAGCTGAATCCCTGCATTCCCCTTGCTGAATTAAGTCAAAAGAAGCTTTAGCACACATCAGTGGCTTCAGCAGAGCTCTGAATGTCAGCAGCTGTCCCCTTTGCTAAAGGCCTTACAAGCAGGCAGATGTCTAGGAAGAATAGATCTGGTTTAGTGGTTCCCTGGCCAGGCTGTAAGATCAGCTTGAAATAATGTGGACAGGTGCTGGGGTTTAAGATTCAAACTGCATCTGTTCAGATTATATGACTAATCATGAAGTAGTTGCATTTTCAACCATTTTCAAATGTCTGAAGTAGGGAAGGAGGAAAGAAATAGAGCACAAATCTCTCTGTATCATTCTGGTTTCTGCTATTCTTGCTTTATGATCCCACCTAAAAGTATACCTCTAGCAGCTTTTGAATTTTAAGGTAGAATAGCAGCAAGGCTGTTAAAGCTTCCTTACAGCTGAATGATACATGTTCAGCTATAGCTGAGTCCTCTGAGAAATTCTAATTCTGAGCTATTTGGGTTGGGAAGGAGCTCCTTGACTCCCTTGCACACTGTGTCAAATTCAGAACTTCGAGCTTCCTTGGTTATCCATGAGAACTTGCTTTTTGCTGCTGCCAGCATAGGAAGCCATGCCACAAGAACACTGAACAGTTCCTGCTAGTTCCGTGCTTTGGCATCACTGCACAAAACAAAATGTGCTTATGGACAAATCAGAAATGACTGAGCAATGGATTTCTCCAGGATCCACACTGTTTGACCCACCTTTTTCATAAAACCTGGCCTGTGTGATACACACTGCAGCATGGCCTGTGTGCCCCATTCTCAGTGAATGAGATACCAGGCTGCTTTGTACCTTAGGAGCCATACTGGATAAAAATGGTGATGCTTGGCAGCACAAAGAGTTTTGGTGCATTCTGGTAATGGTGAGATGAGTAACTTCTTAAGTACACCAACAAAATTAGTTACTAGGTAGATCTACTTATAAGGTACTTGATGCTGTAATTTAATTTCATGCAGAAAAGCAGCCCCTTGTAAGAATCTTGATTTGCTCTTGAGATATTGAACAGTTTTAATATGCCTTGACATTCAGTACCACGTTCATAATCCCTGTAATTATCCCTTCCTACTCCAACAGGAGTAGGCAGCGTGCAGCACAAGTGCTGAGGGATAGTTCTGTTTCATGCTTGGAGGGAGGAACGTGTCACACAAAGCACACTTTGTACTGAGCTGTGGGAAAAGAGGTGAATGGGAGGCGAAACCAGAAGCTTTAAGAGCAGTTCAAAATGTCACTTCCTCTCTGCCTGTCTCTGGCAGGGGCACTTTTGAATGAATGAAGGAACTGCAAAAAGGAGACACACAAAAAGCTGAGAGCTTACCGGGGCAGGGAGAGCTCTGGAAGAAACCTCTTCTCCCCTGGCTCCCACCTGACTGCAAGGGCAGGCACCTCCCCATCAGGCAGAGCTTGTGCTATGGCATTCTGCCCCTTCCCTGCCTCTGCTTCCTTCTTGGAGAGGAAGGAAAGTGCTGAAACTACCAAAATTTAGTCCTGAAACAACCTTCCACGGGACTGGAACATTTGTGGGCAGCAGCTTTAAGTGCTGATGCTGCTGATGATTTCTTTGTCGTGCTTTGTTGTCAAGAAGGACGTGGCTGGTACCTTTTGGAAAGCAAAAAATTAAATGCTCAAAGAAATTTTAGCCAAAGAATAAAGTCTCTGGCATTTGCCACCTTAAGGAGAGGAATCTTGTATGAAAAGTTGGCATCAAACATAAAATTAATTTAAGGAATATACTTGAGCACCTGTAAGAAACTGAATGAAGAGGGAGCAGAAGAGAAGGTCCAGTCTAATGGGGTCAGAAGGTCTTTGTGGTGAAATATTGGTAGAAGAAAAAGCTGAATTAAATTGTAAATTAATTAAAATGTAAGAACGGATATAAAAAGAGAACAAGGGAAAAAACACAGAGGGGGAGCAGGAAGCGAGTGTAAGAAAGTGTTTAGCAGAAGATTGACATTGCCACCCCATGGCCAGTCGGTACAAGGACAGAGCGATGCCCATCCGAGGCGCTGCTGTGGTCAGTGCGGGAGTGCGGGTCGGGCATCCCGGGCAGTGGCGGGCGGAGCTGGGCAGCCCCGTCCGCAGGCACCCGGTGGGGCAGCGGCTCTGAACACGCGGGGCAAAACACGCGGGGCAGCGGCTCTGAACACGCGGGGCAGCGGCTCTGAACATGCGGGGCAGCGGCTCTGAACACGCGGGGCAGCGGCTCTGAACACGCGGGGCAGCGGCTCTGAACATGCAGGGCAGCGGCTCTGAACACGCGGGGCAGCGGCTCTGAACAGAGCTCGTCCTTGTGCCAGGACGAGCGACCCGCTGCCCCTCCAGGTCAGCGCCTGACCTGCGCTGTTATCTCGGCAGGCAACGTTTCCTCGAGCTTTAGGCAAATGTAGTAGAAGTCTCCACGCGGTTTGTGGGACTGAGCTCTATAAAGTACCTGCATTAACCTTTTCCTTTGTGGCTTTAATTGCCTGCATGGATGACACGAAGCTCAGCGGGGTTACAGTCCTGAAGGCACTTTGTGGGTCCTTTTGTGTGATCTCACTTGACCACTTCTGCTCGAATTTCTCAATATCTGCTCAGTGGGTGAGTTATTAGCTGGCATAAACTCCTCTCCAGCCTCTCCAGTCACCTCTTCTAATCCCTACACTATTCTGACAGGCAAATCAAAATGTCAAATCAAATAAAACACTGAGTCCCTATTAGGGAACCTGAGCAGGCCACAATATGGAAAAGAGAAGAAAATAAAAGAAGAGGTTCAGAGTGCCTTGGCAGCCTTTTCCTTATGGACTAATAGACAGTCCAAAGGAAAGAAACCAGCATGAGAGAAAATACCAGCTCATTCAACAGCAAATGTGAGACACCTGGATCATCTTTCACACAGGTACACAGATGTACCTTTTCAGAGATGTGCATGGCTGTCGTCAACTGAACTCATCCCAATCATAGTTCTTGGGAAAAATTGCTGTAGAGTTATCTAGAAGTTGACTGAATTATCTGAAAAACTACATGGAATTCTATGAGAACATGTGATAGAAGAGAAATGCTGGTTAGCAGATAAACAGATAAAACCTAACTTTTTATAAGCTACTGCATTGTATAGATGAAATGAGAGTTTTGCTGTCATAGTTGATCTGTGCTAATTACAGCAATTATAATACTTGCAGAGAAGGAAATTTGCAAAAAGTATATTAAATGTTCAGCACTCAGCTGCTTGTCAGCTGAAAGGAAGGCAAGTTAATTGAATGTAGCAGTCAATCCTCTTTCTGTTGTTAATCAGTGGTTAATTATAATGTGCAGCTACATGGCCATATGTCACTTGCTGTGGCATAAGAGTAACGTGTCACGTTATTGATCAGTGGAGGAGCTGAGAGCTCCTATACCCCTGTGCTAAATCCCTTACAGAGAGGTGACTGCTTTGTGTTGCATAAATTAATCTTCATTCAAGGTGCAGGAATTAAAATTAGGCCATGTACCCTACCAGAACCTAACACAGGCTTAGTAGATTGCACAAGTCTGATTTTTGAATGGTAAACAGAGGTAAAAAATCATAGAATCATTGAGGTTGGAAAGAATCTTTCAGATCATTGAATCCAACCACTAACCTAACTCTGCCAAGCCCACAACAAACCACATTCCCAGGTGCAACATCTACATGTCTTTTAAGTATCTCCAGGGATGGTGACTCCATTACTTCCCTGTTCCAATGCTTGACCACCCTTTCAGGGAAAAAATTTTTCTAATATCCAATCTAAACCTCCCCTGACACAACTTGAGGCCATTTCCTCTTGTCCTGTCACTTGTCACCTGAGAGAAGAGACTGGACCCCACCTTTGCTCTGGAGAGCAATAAGGCCCCCTCTGAGCCTAATTTCTCCAGGCTAAACATCCTTATTTCCCTCAGCTGCTCCTTGTAAGATTTGTGTTCTAGATCTCTTGCCAGCTTCACTGCCCTTCTTTGGACTGAAAACCAAAATAAAATAGATGAAGTGGCAGAAAGATCTCCTAGGAGCAGGCACAGAATTACTGAGAAGGGAGCTATTGCCAAGTGCAATAATTCTGTAGACTTGTTGAAACTAAGCAGAGCTGTCCAAAACTGATTTAATGTTCCTGAGTATCTGGAAATTGACTTCTTTTAATCTATAACAGCTTTGGTTGTCCACTAAAAAATGCAGAACTGTCTAAAGGACTGCTTTTCTCAAAAGTTTGTTGTCCATTTGATAGTTTACTTGTGCCTGCTCTAAAATACTGCTAAACTAAAGTTTCCCCTGAGGAAGCACTTTTCATCTGTGAGGATCAAGCAGAATCTAACAATGTGTGTGAGCTAAGAAGAGCAATACAGCATGGTAGAGAAGGTGGCTTAATGAAGCTTTTCAGGCTAACAGTGAAAGGGAGGCACTTTCCAACACAGACCCATTATGTCTTCCATTCTGCTTCAGGTAGCTCAATGCTGGACATGGGATGCAAAAACGTCACATTTTCTGATAGCAGAAAACCCAATATTAGTCCAGTTTATTAGCCAGTATGTTTAATAATTTTTCTTCCCTAATAACTAAATTAAAAAGTGAGAAACATGTTGAAAAGGGGAGTTGAATCTTTACAATATTTAGTTGTTTGAAGGCAAGAATGTATCCACCTAACCTCACCTGTAGGAGAAAACATGCTACTTAAATGTTTATTTATCCACCTGTGTCTGGAAAATGGGGAGTTGGGTATCTGCCCAAATATCTGCACTTACTTACACTGAGGACTCCAAAGCATGGATAAAAAATTAAAGGAAGAGTAAAGGGTAATTAATGCTTTGCCCATTTAGACTACAGCCTTTGATGTCACCTCCTCCTCTTGACAGCTGTAGCCAGAAAGGATTGCTCCAAAAGGGGAGCACAGCATTGAGCTGATTTCAATAGATCAGATACAGTATTGCTTTCTTCTGTCACTATTCACAGCATTTCATGGGAGACTCCAGCATCCTTTCAAAATATTTCCATTTGCTTGGAATGAACGTGGATGTTCTGTATTCTATCAGCAAACATCTTGACTTCTGAATTCAGTAAGAGTGGCAGTGTGGATGCCTGTGAGAGCAGAATGTCCTCCTGCATCTTAAGCTGTTTTTATTGCACCTCCCTTAAACATCCTTTTTTTGATCCACCATTTCCTAACAGAACATCACTTGCATGCAGATTATTCCTTAAATGTCAATGGATTTCAAATTTGTTTTTTTTCCAGGCCAATATTGCGATACCTCATGGAAACAGAGCTTTCAGCATTCAAGCTCTGAGCTTCTGTAGCTCCCTCCATTTGGTGTTCCTAGCTCTTTAGTGCTGTTGCTCTGGTTTTGGAGCATCTCTGGAGGTCACTTTCAGTCATGTGGTGCGTGCCCAAAAGGTACATCTCTCACTCTATGGCATAAGAACCCTCTCAAATTTGACTGAACCCTGGGTTGCTCCCCCTCACCTTGGCCCTCTTAGGAATACACGAGCAGAAAAGAAACTGGGCATCATTCTGGGTCTCTCTGCTCCAAAAGGGCAAGATGAATGGCATTTCTGAGAGGTACTTTTACTTCTCAAAGTGCAGAAGTCTATCCAAGAAGTGGTATCTGCTCAAACACCAGACTGTTTGGGGCAGCATGCCCAGAAATGCTGGCATTTGAGTTGAAAATGTAAGTGTTTATACATCCCACTTCTTGCATTTGTCTGTGTAGTTGTGGTATGGATCTGCTTTTTCAGGCATAAACCAAAATACCATTCCACCTTTTCCCTTTTACTCAGATGGTGTTTTGCAATGTAAGAAATAAGGAGTCCTTCTGCCTAGGAACAGCTACCATTTATGATCCCTGTGAAGGAGGGAAATGGAATATCTCCATCAAGGAGTCAGAAAAGACACGACAGCACCGGTACCACTGGCAGCCTACACAGACATCAAAGTGGTACAGCTTGAGGTAAATGGAATTTGTTTGCTCTTGTTGCATGATGGACTGCATGTTTTCAGATAAGATGGTCTTCTAACAAGGTTTATCAGACTTTTCACCTTTCCTCTGTGCTAACAGAAACTCAGCTGCCCTGAGGTCAGGGAGAACAAACCAGAGATTCTGACAGTAGTGCAAACCTGCCTCTGGAGGAAGGGAACCTATCCCACTATTTAAAGGTATTCTATAGTTTAGGTGTCAAGGCATTTATTCCATGATTTGTTTTTTCTCACTGGGATGTCAGGGCAGACAGTGTTGCTTGTTGAACAACACTGTAGTTTTTCTAATATTTTGTATTTCACTTGCCAGACCTAAACACGACTTTGCAATCAGAGAAACACTTGCCATCTATACAGGGCAGGGAGGGAGCATGAAGTTTCCTTTCACAGAAATGCCAGCATTTTAAAATTTTCTGTTCTTAAATGGGAATTTTACAAGGAAAGCATTTCAGAAAACCTAGAATGTGTCTTTTCATTGTTTGTCTATGTGTTGTATACAAAATATATAGAAGGAAATTATCTAAGTCAGGTTGGATGGGACTTTGAGGAGCCTGGTCTAGTGGAAGGTGTCCCTGCCTATGGCAGAGGGGTTGGATATAGGAAATCTATAAGGTTCCTTCCAGCCCAAACTCTTCTAGGATTCTGTAATGCTATTCCATCTCCTGCCCACTCCTGACAGCTTCCACAGACTGTGTATTCAGCTGAATTCTGCCCTCATGGTCAAAGATCTGCCCATGACTGCTTTTGTATTCCTGTCACATCAACTTCACGAGACAATTGTTTGAGGTGCCACTCTTTCAGCCAGCTTCCCTCAGATTTCTCACTTGCAATTAGTTAACCAAAGCAGTATTTAACATGTACCTATCAGCAGATGATAGAGCACCCTTTCCCTCTGTACCCAGAGTAACACACCAAACCTTTTCCTCAGCATGTGCCTCATCTTCTTGGAGATTTGATAGTCTGAGCTTCATTTGCAAGTGATGCCTGGGCCAGCCTCTTTGCATTTTACTCCTATGCAGGCGGGTTCATGGGCCTTTTTTTTAGGGTTTTCCAATGAGCTTCTTTATTTTTTAATGAAAATGCTTATGTGATGGCTTCAAAACACAGCTGAGTTACACAACTGAGTGAGAGCTCATTACGTTTTGGCAGTGGCTTGTGCACCACTTTTTTTGAGCTCCTGGTTATTGCCTTAGTGCCTACTATGGAGCTGCAGCAGAACAGAGACTGAGTGCTTGTGGTGTGGCTGAATCACTGTCAGAATCCAGTGCCTGGCTGCTTTCACAGCTTAATTAAACTTCAACAGCGTAATTCTGAAGCTCTGTAATTTAGTAATGCCTGAATTAAGACTCTTTATCCTTGAAGATGATCTAGAAAGTGGATTATTCATTGTGCTGGGCTCTGGTGACCTGTCTTGCCTGGCAAGTGAGAAGTTACGTTGTCATCTTGGAAGTCCTGAGCACCTCCAGTGCAGCAGCTTTTGTTGTCACCACAGGCTAGGCTGGACATCTTCAAGTCAGGTATTGGTAGTCAGCATGACTGAGAGTATCCCTCAGGTCACCTACCCTGGTCCAGATGTGTGGAGGAGCAAATTTGGTTTAAACCCACTTTTGCACATCTGTTTTTTCACCCCTCAAATACAGAGTTTATTGTGTGGCAGACACAATTATTAGCAAACCAGGCCTTCCCCCCTCCTGAGGTAATTTTTTGGTTTGAATACCAAATATATATGAAGGCAGAAGCTTGGCAAGCCTTCTAGCATTGATTGTAAGAGAAGAAATAGAGTGAATTTCTGCTCTTGACCTCTATAGATCTAGAGGCACTCCAGAGAAGATAGTTATGAGATTGTGCCAGATTTAAGACATTTTACTTAGGTAGAAAATCCAGTCTGTGATGTCAATAATGATGAAACATGAATATTTGGATGCAAACTTAGTGTCTCAAAGATTTCACACTTATCAGGCCTTTGGTTAGCATTGCCAGGCATTGATCTCCAAGTTGCATCAATTCCTTATAGCAACTGCCCTCTTTCCCTTCAGTTGCTGGGAGGGAGCAGCTCTTTTATGCAGCACTGAGCATGTCACTGGTCCTTGCTAAATTAGCAAGTGTAAAATGCTCAATGCATTTAGAAAGACCAGCTCAAGGTTACAGCAGAGGCCAACTGGCTGGTGAGCTACCAGTAGACTTTCTACCTTCTGCAAAAGTCCAACCTAAATTTGAAAAACTAAATATATAAAATTGTGTCAGAACAAACACAGTACGTTTCTAAGATCAAATACAGCCAGCTCCCAGGTAACATCTGATTAGTCCTCTGGGAAAAGGCTTTTGCAGTACCTAATACAAGGACTTTGAGCCTCACTGACATCTGGCTGAGAAGGTAAATGGACATACATATTGTAGCTTATTTTAGTGTTGCTATGGTGAGGGAGAAGGACAAGGATATTTATTTCTCCATGAGGTTTTTACTGGGAAGTGCAAAGTGCCCTACAGTCTGCTGCCCTAATCTCATCATTTACAGAAGCTGGTATGTGAACCCTATCAAAGCTTGTGAAAGAAAACACATCCAAATCTCTCTTTCTGCATGATACAGCCCAGCCTTGCTGTAACTGAGCCCTTCTAGCAGACTCCTTCTCTTGCACTACAGGTCCAGAACAGTGTGGGGTATTGGAAGGCATTATCCAAGTGTCCTGCCAACTTTGTGTCATAGTGTGATTCTGGCTAAGTCCATATTGTCCTTGTACCATGCCAACATGTTATTTCCTCATTTTTATTATTGCAGGACTTACAGCACACTTTTTCAGCCTTCCTCCTTCACTTTATTTTCAACCCCATGTAACTTTCCATGGAGTAATTTCTTTTTTATCAATAAGTAGGCAAATATGACTTGATGATTGTTTTACTCCAGTAGTGTATGGGTGTCCTCAAAGAAAACCCATGTCAGGAAATGCTGTACAAAATCCCCTGTGTTGGGCAAAGCAGCCTCCTGGAAAAGCTGTGAGAGGAAATGATCATCTATGTACTTGTAGATAAATTGCCACAGGGTTTGTTACTATGCCACATCTAGGAAGGAACACAAGAGTCAGAGCAAGTCATGAGTGTCTCTGTCCCTCTGTCTGTGGGGGAATTATGATATAGTCCTCAACAAGCATGACTCATTTGTGTAAGAGTGGGAAATTGCTGTAACACAGGAATCAGTGTGAGAAAGTTGAGTGTGAGATCTTATGAAAGGGGAGAAGGTATTTATTTACAAAATCTTTAAGCAAATTGATTTTACACACTCACACTCATTCTGCTGTAGAGTTAACTCTCTTACACTCTGACACTCTGACACTTGTATATTCCTGATCACCAAATCAGAGTCCCAGTGGCCTGGCCAGGATCCCTTGAGCTTGACACAAAGGAACGGGGATGCTGCTGCCATGCCCTCACTACAAGCCCTTGACTAGGAACAACAAAGTGATTTCTGGACAGACCACTGCCCTTAGGAGGCATCAGCTGGTATGTGGTCATCTCTTACCTCAGAATCCTGTTTTCTTTGTTCTCCATGAATGATAGGTCAGGTTGCTGCCCATTGCCTGTTTTTCCCTGCTTTCAACACGTGTGTTTTCTGGACAGGAAAACAGGAAAGGCCAGGCGTATCTGAGGCTGCAGCCTTGGTACCATCCTCCTGGGATCAGGATCCTGGGTCTTTTCCTGACAGGTCTTCTGTGCTGTGGCTGTTTCCAAAGTGCAGGTCTTTGGCCTTGACATAAACAGAGCAATTCCTTAATTTTTCCACTGGGAATGGTTTTCTGTGTTAACAACTGTCCATCCTTTTAACCCTCTATTCTGCTGCTCCCGCTGGTGCTTTTACACATTTTCATTCATTCTTATTGCATGTCATCCTTCGCTTTGCTGTTACAAATCTCTACAGCTGCTACAGACATTCCTGATGCCCTTTTATTAGAAGTCATAATCTCTCTAAAATATCTAATTTAATGCCCCCCACAGCCTTTGACAGCACACAGATGAATGCTCTGTTGAAATGTAAATGAAGCTTGTAAAAGTAATAATGTAATATATCATACTTAGTGAAAGAAACTCTAAAAATCTGGGGACACACACACACTATATTCCCTGTACCTGCTGAAGCACAGACTTCTTGAAATGCTGAAATATTTGTGAAATAATGAAAATACTGAGGTGGCCAATATAAACAGCTTTAAAAATAACAAAATTATGCCTGGCAAAATAGTAATAGAAAACCGATAGCCTGTATTTCCCATGACATGCTGGAAGATCAAACACTGCTCCCACTGATGTCATGAAGTTACTGCTCTAAATTTACTGTTACTAGGACAAAACCAAACCACTCCTGGTTTAATATCTTATTACTTGTTCCCAGCAATGGAAGTTGTAGATTATTGCTGACAGGAGGCACAGTGCTGACTCTACCTTAAACCTTGAAGCTGAGGTTGGCTAGTCCTGACCAGTGCTGGGTATGAAATCGAGTTAGCAGTCAGTGTTGGCTACATGGCAGCATTAGACACTTTGAAATGTAGGATAGTACAGTGAAGTCACTGATTAGTAGTTCATTGAAAAATAACTTTCACTAGACCAGGTAGCTCAGAGCCCCATCCAACACAGCCTTAAACACTTCCAGGGATGTGGCATCCACAGCTTCTCTGGGCAACCTGTTCCAGTGCCTCACCACCCTCACAGCAAAGGATGTTTTCCTAATACCTAATGTAAGCCTGTCAGTTTGAATCCATTCCCTCTTGTCACAACACTACAAGCTCTTGTAATAAGTCCCTCTCCATCTTTCCTGTAGGCTCCCTTCAAGTACTGAAAGGCCACAATTATGTCACTCTGAAGCCTTCTCTCCTCTAGGCTAAACAATTCCAATTCTTTCAATCTTTCCTTTTAGGAGACATGTTCTACCCCTCTAACTATCTTGGTGGCCTCCTCTGGACTCACTCCAAAAGGTTCATGTCCTTCCCACACTGCAGACCCCAGAGCTGGAAGCTGTACATTTATGTGGGTGAGCTGCAGGTTTTGCAGAATGAAGACAAGCTAGTTTGGGTACGAGCAGCATTCCTGTGGTAAGCACAGTCTTCCCTGTCAGTTATAAACCAATTTATCCATGATAGGGGCATGGGAACTTGCCAAGTAGCTGGTGAGAAATGTTTGTGCCTTAGTGCTTTCTTCAGCCTTCAGAAGTGCTGGTTGCTCTGCAAGTGCTGAAGGCTTTCTCTGTCAACTGAGAATGCCCTACTGAGAAGGAAGAACACAACCTTATCAGAAAATTGATTAAATGTGTTTGCTTAGGACTCCTATGTTCCAGTAAGGTGCCCATGAAATGACCCTGGAGAAATAGTTTTATTCAGTGCACTTAAACAAACATTAGTTTAGAAAAGGCATTTTAACCAGTGGTCCATTACACAGCAAACATGGCAAGTACTGAATTTACTATAAAAGTATCCACCAACCAGAGAAGCAGAAAGAAAAAATATGAACCACCCCCCCCACCCCTGACCCCTCCCTCCCCACAGTGTGAACACAGTTAAGAAGCATGTGTGTAAATTGAGATATTTCTGGCTTGGAGCCAACTGTGGAAAGAAAGCAATTGCTATAGATAGAACCCCAGAAGGTGTAACAGAAGTTGCAGCAGGCTGTTGGAGGCTGAAGTATGTCAAGAACGAGGTTAGAGATTAGTAATTCCAGAGACTTTATTGGAGTGGAGTCTGCTCTGAGGTAGCAGACTCCACAGAATTCTAAACATGGAAGCAGTTGCCGGTGTTCTTCTACTGCTTGGGGCAGTAAGTATAAACATTTTTGATTTACATTATAATTATAAGTATAAACATTTTGACTTGAAGAGAAGGACACTTTAACATACACTTAAGGGTCCTGGCCACTTGACAGCAGCAGGTTATAAATTCCATAGATGTAGAAGTATCTTTTCCCTGTCATCAAAACTCTCACCTCTGAAGGAACATTACCAGAGGAACTGATCTTGATCAAATGTGAATTTTATACAGGGCATATTCCAATTTTTTAAATCCAAACCTAAGTTTACATTTCCAATAAGATACTATGGGGTTTTTTTGGCACATACACACAACATCATGTTCTTTATTCAGACAGTACATCCATCCATCCCTTATTTTCCATGCAAAGAAATACAGGGACAGGCTTTTGGCCAATCTGCCTATAGCAACAGCTACTGCTCTAATACAGTAATTTTGCATTATCTGTAACTCCACAGAAGTGTAAACCTGTGAAGCTTTCAGCAGGCAAAACCTGCCATACACCCAAAACTCAGACATATTTGCCCCTAGTAATGGTTAACAGTTTTCAGCAATGTATAATTAGGGATGAATAAAACAACTTTGGCACTGGAAACCACATTTCTCAGAGCAGCAGTTTTAGTTAATTGAATCGTTATCTTTCTCGCTTCTTCTTGAGCTAATGCATCCAGTGGTTTACTATAAAATGAGCCTGTATACAAATGCCTTCAATTAGTGGTTATTTTGAGGAGAGTTTATGTTCTGCAGAAGACCGAATTAATCTTTTCCCTTTTGAGATAATTGCATATTCAGATAATTGCATCCTCTGTGAATTATAGAAAGTGATGACTATTTGAAGGTGACAACTCTCAGTGAGGTGCACAATTACATGAGGTACAAGGAGAAATCACCAAGAAGTTTAAAGTGGCCTCTTTTAAAATATATTCTTACAAACCTTCACACAGCACTTAAAAATGTGTGAAGACATAACAAGAGTCAGACACAGGTTATCATAAAGGTTTTGGAAAGACTACAACCTAACTTAATGAATAAGAAATATGCCTAAAAATGCAACTGCTTGTTTTAATAGTAAGCTACTACTTTAAATCAGATCTTGAGGCATTTGATCAGACTGCCACCCATTTTCTTGGAAAGAATGTTCTTCTAAAGATCTATAACCTGACTGTCAGGTTGCCTGCTATTTCATCAGTGTAAGCTACTCATTCTCCACAATTTGGGCTGCTAGCAATCAATTCCATAATGTTTGCAAGAGTTAAAATAGTTTATTTTGTGTGCAAAGCACTGGATTAGATCTCAGAAATCTGGATTTTGTTCTTGTTTCTGAAGGTCACCCAGTTGGGTAATCTGCAAGGTTACCACTCTATTCCTCAGTTTCTTCATCTGTAAAATGGGAATAATTATGTTCATTAGTTTTTAAAACATTTCAAGATATAAATGGTTAATGATTAAGCAGTGTGGATTATCCCTGATGAGTAACACACAGCTGCTAATACACTGACTTATTCACTTTCATATTAACATCTTTATTCAAACATTCGCAAAAGACTCATTTTGTCAAACAGCAACTCCAAAGACGCTTTTATCCAGCACAAGTGTAATTAGAATAGTAGAGAAGCGATGAGACTTTGAGCTCAAGGGACTATCTGGTATTTTAAGTTCAAGGAACTGAAGTAGCAAGAAGGAGTTTCCAATTCAAGTCTGCCCTCCGCTGGCTTTAGCAGAACACTGCTAATAAATTTTGGATCAATAGTGTCTTTCTGTAATGAAGTGAAGCAACTAAATTAATAGAGTCTGGTACATTTGTTAATTGACACCCTTGTTCAGCATTTATAAGGATTTTGTAATAGCAGTTACATGATTTGTAATATTTTTTGTTGAAGTCCCATCTAGGTTCCCTGTCAGATTCGTGTTCTTCAGGTTTTCAAAAGCCCATCAGCATATCATCCATATTAGAGTTGCTGGAACTAAAATACAACACAGGAAGTAACAATCTGCATGTGGCTTTAAAGAAATTTAATAAAAAACTACAGAAAAATATTTTGCTTGATACAATTACTGACTCTAGTCATTACTAGATAGTGCTGTATGTATTAGTCAAGTACTAATGCCCTAAAAGAGACCAGGCTAAGTCTAGTCTAGTACTCTGTCACCAGAAGCAGCCTGTCCCCTTAAAATAGGAGAGGAAAAAGGAAGATCTTTTATTACTGTGTTTATTTTAGAAAGAATTTTCCATCACAAATACTGCACACAAATTACTCATCTCTTAACTCAGGACGACTCATTTTCCTTTCTATTTTTACAGTAGGAAGGTAATTGGGGTGTGGGAAACTATCTTATTTATACTTACACAGATTCATCTACAGTGATTTCAACCCCAAGGTGACATTGGTGTCTGAAACACAAAATCTGTATCATTATGTGCTGGATGATGTGATCGAGCTGAAAAGCCTCTGGTTCATATCTCTTGTCATCTTCATGCTTTGTTACACATAACAATATTTAATCTCTTGTGACTGCTACCTAAATCGAAAATAAAGCAGTACAATATTGTTTCTTCAGATGTGTACTTAATATACACTTGAAAATAAGGGGAAAAAATAGAAATATTAAAGAAATGGCATTTTATTTGGACCTTTTAAATGCCTGGAAATCAGGGTCAGATGCACAGCTTGTGCCAAATGTGGTTAACAGACTTTATAAAGCAGGACATAAGGAACTTTCACAAGTTCCTTGAATGTCCTCTACATCTGCTAAAATTCTTGCTTAAGTGATTCTCATTCAAAAATCAAACCTTTAGGAGTCCATTAACATTTTACAAGAAGCAGTGAAATTCACACAACTGATCTGCCATTAGAGGTTTGGGGTGGGGCTTTTTGTTTGTTCGTTGATTTTTTTTTTCTCTAGGCAGGAAGCTGTGGAGAAAACCTATTGAAATCTCATTGATCACTGTAGTACCTAGTGCTACAAATCACCCTCTTAAACTACACTCCAAAAAAACCCAGCATCTAAAATGACAAAATGCAGTTGTTCTGCACTTCCAGGAGATTAAAGTTTGAGATTTTAATCATCCTAACTGAAAAGCAGCAGCATTGATTGAAACACTGATAGGTATTTCCCTGAAAGGTGATTTTTCTGTGCAGTAGTGGAAAGAGTCTTAGATGAACTTACAGGCATGTGAATCAGGCTGTCGAAATACAGAGGAGACACACTTGTGTGTCTACTTGACAATGTTTTGAAATCAGTAAAATCTAAAAACATTTGTCTGGGCTAAATATGGCATATGACTACAATAAAATAAACAAAGTATGGAGAGAAATGATGTATGAAAGGGAAGCATTGTAAGAAACTAAATTTTATTTTAATAGAATAGTAAAAACTTCATTAACCATGAGTTGTGCTTCATTTAATCTTGATAGCACCAGATGAGACTTGTAAAAGAAGAAAAGAGCTTTCCTTGATTGCCTTCTGGTATCTAGGAAAGGCCTTAATTACTCCTCATTATAATACTAAATTACTAATCTTCCATGTGCTGAAGATCTCAAAGAATTTTCAGTGAAATGCAAAAACTAAAGACAGACACAAACGTTGATAGTTTTGCCCACGTTGGTTGAATTTCCGAATTCTGAATGCAGCTCTTGCTGGAGTGTCACCTCCAGCGGGAAGCTCAGGCAGCACACCCTGATGGGGCTGGGCCCAAGGAGGTGTGAGCTGCTCCTCACCTTGGTGGCCATGGTCAGGTCCTGCTGCATTAGGAACATGACAAAAGGTTTGTCCTCAAGTTTCTGAAGTCAATTCACCCAAAGTGAACAGTGAAGATAAATTAATATCTATGTTCAGTTTAGCTAAAAAAAAATTAGTTCAACATTTAGATTTATTATGAATTATTCAGTTTCTACATATACCTGACACATTTCCTTTGCTGACTGGGTAATCTTATTCTGAAGACCTGAAAATACACATATTTTTACCTTTTCTTTTACACTCTGGACCCCATAATTTATATTACAAGTTGTTAAAAACTATTATAATGACAACACTAAAACCTAGGCTGTGCTATGCTTTAAATTCTATTGAAATTAAAGCTAAACTAAATTAAACTTTAATTTACACTTTGAAAAAAAGATCTTAGTTTCAAAACACCCTTCTAACACAAAGAAGGATACTTAGGGATATACACAGTAACTGAAATTACATGTAATTTGTTTTACTGGGACTTGAGACAAAACCCAGAACAAACTAGCAAAAAACCCACACAGACCTGGCATATTTCAACTCAGAGGTTCCTCTTTTTGCTTTACTGCATGTTTTCTCTGAGCTTTTAACTCTGAGAGTTAATTAGTAGCTTGTTGTGTACCTTTATCTTGCAAAATCTGAGAGAGCATCCAAAAACTCTACAGTAAATCAGTGAAGTGAGTACTGTACATCAATCAGTTACATTTTCAAATATCTTACTGTCAGAAAAAGTTGTTTCAGCAGCATGTTTATTTTTTGTAGTTGGATGCTAAGAAAGACTATTACAAAACTTATTGAAGAGAGAAAGCAGAATATGACATAGCTACAATTATTATTTTTCAAGTCCTGCAATTCTATATTCTGTATCAGAGAGAAATACTTTATTTTCACATGCAATCTGTCAACTGATTGCAAAGACTTGCATTATGAGTTTCATGGTTGTTTTACCACAATAAAATTTACTAAGGTCAGAATTGGTATAAAGGCAAGTATACAAGCAAAGACTTTTGAAAATCAGAATATATTCAGTTTTCCTCATCTTGTTTAAATAATGGTAAAAATTTGTCTAACATAAGCATCTTTTAAGTCTTTAAAAATCTTTACAGATGTGTGCTGTTGAAACAACATATTCTTCAGCAACAAAAATCTGGGATCTGCTGACAAAGAAAAGGTTTACATTAAAATATCTGTAGAGGAAAATCCTCCTAGAGTTACCACAACCTTTGCTGCTCAGCTGCTAAAAATACAGCTTAATTCAAAAACAACGAATGAGTAAATATGGGTATTAGTTTTGGCCTCAGAAAATCCTTTTATCCATCAGATTTTTGCGTATCACTGAAAGTATGTAAAGAATCAGATGATTGTTTTCATCCTTGGCCAAGTACTGCAAGCATAAAAACATGCATTGAAGAACTGTTGTGTTTTTAGAAAAACTATCTATGGTAAAAGGTAGCAGCATCTCTAAGTGTAACGATTTTCATTATTAAGTAAAGATGGAGAGAATGGGAAAGTCATGCTTCAAACAACACTACAGCTGTGAAGCAGGTAATATTCAATTTTTAAGCACATCAACAGTTCTTCTCAGAGGCCTCTAAAAGCATTTAATGAGGTTCTTTCAATGCTGTCTCACCTCAGACTGCTGTTTCTCCTTCCCTGGCCTCAGAAGCTGTAATGAAAAATAATGAATTATAACTGCATGTTACCACTCAGTTTCGGTTTCTTTTTAAATAAATAAATAAATTCTACAGTTACTGTATTGAATATACAAAATTACCACACTCTGCTGTTTGTTCCTGCCACTCTGATCATTCCACTAATTGTCTAAACAGGCTCTGTGGTGGTTTCACCCCAGGCAGCAGCCAAGCCCCACGCAGCCACCTGCTCACTACGCCTCACAAACACTGGGATCGGGGAGAGAATTGGAAAGGTAAAAGCCAGAAAACTCGTGGTTGACATGAAGTTTAATAGGGAAAGTAAAAGCTGTGTACACAAGCAAAGCAGAACAAGGATTAATTCACTGCTGCACATGGGCAGGGAGGTGTTCAGCATCCACAGGAGAGCAGGGCCCCATCACACCTAACAGTGACTTGGGAAGACAAACTCATCACCCCAGATGTCCCCCCTTCCTCCTTCCTCCCCCCACTTTGTCTTCTGAGCATGATGTCACATGGCCTGAACACCCCTTTGGTCAGCTGGGGTCACCTGTCCTGGCTGTGTCTCCTCTCAACCTCTCATGTACCTCAGTCCCCTCACCAGCATGGCAGCATGAAAAGCAGAGAAGGCCTTGGCTCTGTGCAAGCTCTGCTCAGCAATAACAAAATCACCTCTGTATTATCAACCCTGTGTTCAGCACAAGTCCAAAACACAGCCCCATGCCAGCCACTGTGAAGAAAATTAACTCTACCCCAGCTGAAGCCAGCACAGCATCTGGCAGAATCACTTTTCTTGGAAATATCCCATATCAGACAGTGACCAGAATATATCCAACAAGTACCATACAGAAATTCATATGAAGAAGATCCTAATTTGGAGAGAAATTTTTTATATGCATTACAGCTCTGCATTCCAAGCATGTTTTGAAACTGTGCTAAATGCAAGAACTCAAATATACTCATCCCCAAGTAATCTAGGTCTCAAAAACATTCAGGAGACATTTTAGAATTCTGGTTATTTCGCACATGACCAAATTGGACAGCCCAACTTGTTTTTTATTTTGACCGTAGTACTTTCCATTTCTCTTTGTCTTTTCCTTTCTTTGTGAAATGAACATTTCCCAGATCAGTGGTACTGCACAGGAACAGGGATTTATTAGACTAAATGAATAGGAATACTAAAATGGAAGGAACATCGTTATTAGGGCACAATAAAAATAGGAAGTTTAGTCGTAACAATGAAGTGAAATAGAATGTCTAGTCATAATATACTACTGCTTTTACTGACATCATAAAGATTCAGCCTGCAGTGGAAATCTGTTGAAGAGCTCTTCCTTATGTTCTTGTGCTATTTATACTGATTTATGGTATAATCCTGAAGTATGAAACATCGACCATAGTGTCTTTGAAATCTAAGCTCCTCCTAAATAGGGTCAAACTCAAACTTTGTTCCCAAGCAGATGAATTTAATGCAGCTTTTTGTCAGTAAATCGAAGGAGAAATCTCAAAAGTGAGATTGCTAAGTGCACAATGGAGGCCTGCAGGGATTTCCTACGTAGTTTACAGTGATTTTTCACATACTTCAATGCGTCACTGCACTTTGTCTCCTTCATCAGCCTGAGTTGCATGTACTGTTGCATGGCTTTACTTTGTGGTTTGCTGAGATAAAGCTTTAGAGGTCTGGAATTCTTTAACCTGAAAGGTACCCTTTGCACTCAAAAAGACAAGTTAGAGCCATCTGACCAAGTGACATTTCCCTGAAACTGGCACTTCAGTGATTCAGTTATAAGAATCTCAATTCTCTAATTTACCCACAAAAATAGAAATATTTGGCCATTTTATGATGACATTTATTTGCTGTGAAAACACTTGTGCAATTACTACTGAGTTAATAAAACAGTAGGAATTCACATTCTTTTTCTCCCAATTGAAACCTCTGCAATTTTGTTTGATTTTACTATTTCTGCTGATCACATGAAGCTGTAAGGCAAAAGGAATTCAAGGAGATTTATTTTTTTGCAACAAAAGACTTTCAACCTCTGTGGCATCACTAATCTTCTGTCACTCCAACAATCAGGGTTCTTCTTCTTCTTAATGGATAGACCATTTCAAGTGGTTTTGTTCTTCATTATCAGCCATAAGAAAAGAATCAAATAAAATCAAAATCCTGCATGGGAAGTGTTACAATAAATTATAAACATGAATACTCATAGCACACCCATAAAATCCTACTTCTGTCTTCTCCAGGTAGAGTTCCTCCATCTTACAGTACCCATTTCTTTGGGTATTAGGTTTTCCCCCACCAAAACAGCTCACTGTTTCATCTCTCATCACAATTTTAGTTGTCACTATTTAAATTATGTGACTAGTGCTGTCCCATGAACTTGCAGGAAGGATCACTGTTGCTCTCCTTCTCCCCTTGTCTGAGTCAGTAGATCACCAAAGGACTGCTGAGCTCTGAGACCCTCTAACATCCTAGGTGACACAGGAGCCAAATAAAGGCACAGAAAACTTCTGGAGTCAGTACTAACATTTACTGTTTTTTTGTTTTGTTGTGGAGATTTTGTGGCTTGATTGGTTGGTTGGCTAGTTGGGATCTTTTAGTGCAAATATGATATGTTGGACAGTATGAGACTATGAATGTGTGCTATGATGAAGTAAGTGCTCTTCTCCAGCCACTTTTCTTAGTTTACAGATACCCTTTCACAGTTTCAGCATGTAAGACTATGTAAATCTATATAAATCTGTAACTATACAGAATCAACACTGGTTTATTTGCATACCAAACACACACTCTTGTGCTCTTCTAGTACTGATTTTGTTTGTCAGAAAACTGACAAAGAAATGATAACTTTCTTGCTATTAATTTCCTTGTAGTTAAATCAGTGAAATAACCCACAAGCTTTTAGTCAAGCATTCAAATTGGGAGACATGAGAAATGAAGGCTAAGAAGTTTCAGTGCTCTGAAAATTACTCCTTGACTCAGTGTAGGGAGGGAAGAAGAGAAAGATCTGGTACATGTGTGGCACACTCTGGTGAGTATCCATTCTCAATAACATCCACAATAACAATACATGCACTGTGTCACACGTGAAGCTGTTAAACCAGTTCTCAAAGGAAACAGAGCTGTTCAACCCTTCAGAGCAGGGGATTTGTACATTTGACCTTCTGAATCCCACCTGCACTAAAATTACAGGAAGGAAAAATACCTTTTGAATTTAATTCCTCTACAGTGGCTCATATTTTACTGCAGTATTTTGTAAGAGATTATTAACAAGCTGTGTGCTGTAATGAACAGTTGGGTTTGTATGTTTAGAAAGAACGAGCTGTAACAGGAACCACGGTGTGAAAACAGATCTTACTTGGCTTCATCTACAAAGGAAAATCAATTTAATACAAACTGCTGAAAAATAGGTTCCTGCAAGTCAAAAAATCAGGTTCAATGGTTTGAGTACTCTTTTGAATATGACAAACCATGACTGTTTAATGAATGTGCCTCTTGCACTACACTGGTTCAGAAGAAAAATAAATTTTAATTTTGAATATTTGTACAATTCTACTTATGTGTACAAATTTGAAAAGTTTGACAATAGTGATATACCAAAAAATTGAAATCCAACACAAACCTATGGATAGAAAGATGTGTTCTTTCAATTTTCATTTAGAATTCCCAGAATTTCCCCCCTAAAGGCATATTCTTTTGGGAAAGGTGTAGGTTCATAGCTCTATGAACTTCATCCTGATGTGCATCATGAATATAGACAGCACTGGTGTCTTTCCTTAGGGATAAGCTATTCAGTTTATAAAGGAGGCACTCACAAACTCTATGCCTCTACTTTACTCGTCAGATATCACTAAATGTGTGTCAGTCATATGACCAGAAATACTGGTGCATCCCACATTTAATGTGAATGGAAGCACAGGCCACTTGGACTGGTGCACAACAGTAAAGCCTGTGTATTCTGCAACATGACTGCACATCTGTGCCATGACACCACCAAAATATTCTTTCATCCCCCACACTTTGATTGTTCACAGACTGTGCCAAAAGTAAGCCATGGGCCTCATGCTGCCTGCAGTCTGCTAGCTGCCTGTACCTGGAGAGCAAGTAGTGAGCTAAAAGCTCCTATTTTTATCATCCTGGAATGGCAGAGAAGGCATCCATATACTGGAAGATGAAATGGGATATCTGCATAAGTGACATTTATTATATTCCTGGATTCTTTCTTGTCTCTAAAAAGCACTGTTATTCTTAATGTGACAAAATGCTACAGAACTTCAAGTAACTGCCATAGGCTAACCAATACATAACATGCAGAACTTTCTGTAGGTAGCAGCCTGATACAGCCTGATGATGTTAACTGTTGCAGCTGCATTAGTAATAGCAGCAACCTGGACACCTGCATCTGGCTTGGATCTGGCAATACAGCAGAAGGCAGGAGGCTACCTGAGAAAGAATGAAAACATGGTAAAGACATGACATAACAGGTTTAGGTACAGACACTATGCAGCAAGATGTCACATAAGTTGTGTCAAACAAACAGTAACTTGGTGGTTAGGGCACTGCAAGGACAGAGACCACTCATTTATTAGTTAAAAAAGAAAGTGCCTCAGTGGTTATCCAGGCTCTGAGGTTTTTAAGGATAACACGCTCCAAGTGCTGTACTGGCAGTCTTTAGGTATCAAGTCTCTCCCCGTATTTCTAGTCCAGTTTTTGCTCCCTGAACTCCGTTTCCAAGGACTGAATACATCACACAGAATAGTATCAAAGATCACAGAATCACAGAGTATTCTGAGTTGCAAGGGACCCACAATGATCATCGAAGTCCAACTCCTGGTCCTGCACAGGACACGCTAAGAGTCACACAATGTACCTAAAAGCGTTGTCCAAACACTTCTTGAGCTCTGTCAGGTTGGTGCTGTGACCACTTCCCCGGGGAACCTGTTCCAGTGCTCAACCACCCCCAGGTGAAGAAACTTTTCTGATATCCAGCCTAAACCTTCCTTAACACAGCCTCATGGAGAGTTTAATGGAGATGCATTTCCACTTTCCTCCAGGAACACTTTTTCTTATCACTGAATCTCTACCCTTCACTTACCAAAGGCACCTCCTACCCTCCAGGGGCGGCGTGCGCGCAACACCTCGAGAGCTCGGGGAAGAACAAGCACGAGAGTGCTGCAGAAGCCGAGGCGGGCGAGAAGACCCACAGCGCTTGTAGCCCCCGCGCCCCCTCACAGCCGCGCGGCCCCGAGCGCGCTGCCGAGCCCGAGCGCGCTGCCGAGCCCGAGCGCGCTGCCGAGCCCGAGCGCGCTGCCGAGCCCGA
>VZRX01000047.1:117220-143731 GCA_013398075.1 Notiomystis cincta
CTCGGCCCTAGCGAGGCCACATGTGGAGTGATGTGTCGAGCTGTGGGCTCCTCAGTACGGGAAAGACGAGGAGCTGCTGGAGAGGGTCCGGCACAGGGCCACGAGGATGATTAAGGGATTGAAGCACCTCTCGTATGAGGAGAGATTGCGGCTGCTGGGCTGGTTTAGTCAGAGAAAAGAAGACTGGGAGGGGATCTCATTAAAGCATACGAATATCTCAAAGGCAGGTGCCAAGAGGTTGGTGCCAGACTCTTTAGTGGTGTCCAGCAACAGGATGGGGAACAATGGCCATAAACTATAACACAAGAAGTTTCACCTCAGCATGAAGAAGAAATTCTTCACATTGAGGGTGACAAAGCACTGTTGCAGTCTGCCCAGAGAGGTCATGGAGTCTCCGTCTCTGGAGACATTGAAAACCCAGCTGGACACATTCCTGTGACCCTGCCCTGGCAGGGGGTTGGTCTGGGGGGTCTCCAGAGGTCCCTTCCAACCCTAACAATTCTGTGGCTCTGTAATAAAGAGGCTTTTGCCCCTTTTCCTCCTTGGAGGCCAGTGCTGTGTGAGGGCCCCTGTGGGGAGTGGGCAGAGCACCAAAGCAGCCGAACAGCAAATGGGGCTGTGATTTGCCCCTGTGTCAGTGCCTGCCTGCTGTAGTAGTCAAGGCTGGGCTTAGTGCTCGAGGGAGTCTGTGGTGGGGAGAACGCAGGGAGCGCTGCGCCGTGGCACTGAGGGCACTGCCAGCCTCCGGCTCAGGTTGAGTTTCCAGCAGCAGGAGTACAGGCTACAGTCTCTCTTCCCACCAAAAACGGTGTGGCTCCTGTTTCCAAGCTGCTGTGGAATATTATGGGGATGCCTTGATGTTGTGCCTGCTGCCCAGGATATATTTTGCTTGCTCCTGTCATCAGGCTGGCCAGGCATTGCTAGCACGTGGTAGTTCCCCTGCTGAGGTAGAGCTGTATGCCATCAACTTCCTTATTAAAGAGCTTTACCCACTTACAACAGGCACGTGTGCCACAGGCCTGACACTTTGTTCACTTCTTTGATGACAGGGGGCCCAGGATTTCATGGTCCCTGCAATTCACTTGGCTTACTTTCTGCCCAAACTGTCAGGCCTTTTGGGAAAATCACCTAAACCAGGCAGGTGTCTCTGCATTGAATGCAAACATGAAGGAGGGCTGGGATCTTGATGTGTTTCCAGTCAAATCTGATAGGTTGTTTCAGTTAGTTGAGAGGAATGCAATGTCTGGTTTGAAGGGCTTTGATCGTTTATAGATAACCAGGGCAACGTTGGTCTCTTCAACTGTTACAGAAGTGCTTTAACAACAACTACATGCAGAAAAAGTCACTTGAAAAACTAATTAGCATTATTAAGTCTGAATTTTAATTTCATTTCCATTTTTAGTTTATCAGTTATTTTAAGTTAGTAAGTTTTGGGTGGGAATTTCAGCAGTATTTTGTGACCTAATTTGTTGTGGTTGAAGTTTTGTTTTTATTTTACGTCCATGACAGTGTCTGTGGATGTGGGAAAGATGCTCTTTGTTCTTAGTGAGATCAGAGGTCATTAAATAAGTTGCATCAAATTGTATAAAGCCACCTTATACTGTATTTACAGTTGCACTAACATCAGGGTGCCTAGTATATTTTTGTTGTGTAGCAATGAGAAATTTTAGTAACTAAAGTAGTTTAGGTTTATATCTCCAGAAAATAAGTGAACTGTTCCACATCTGCATTGTCTTCTTATAAATGTATCTGTAGGAGTGAAAGTATAAGCAGATGGGAAGGGGACATGCCGATGCCACCTTGATTGCCATAGACATTTGGAGGTGGCATGTACCCAAAGTCTGCAGGATTGGAAGAACCTCTTCTCTGCTGGGATTACTTTTGAATCTGGGAGGGAAGATGTGACCCTTGTGTGTATAAAAGACATGCTAAACTAAACATAGGTGAGGAAATGGTCAGAAAATTTGAGCCTGTAACTTTCTCTGAAAGGCTTTCTAGCTCAGGGCATGTACAAGGAGCCCAGTGTGTGAAGGTGCAGTTTTAGTGGGGTTTTGGTTGTATTTTTTTTAACTTGTTTTGAAGTGTCTGCCCTGGTTTTAAGTCAGTAAATTAGACCAATGCAGTTTTGTTAAACCTGGTTCTGTAATAAAGAATAACAGGTTTTATTAAACCTGGTTTGCTTATTCAAAAATACTGGGGATGAGGGAGGAGCCAGAAACATTCACACACAGTGTGACTGCAGTTCATGAATTTTTAAGCTGTGTTGCTGGACAGTTTGGCAGCCAAAGAACTCAGGTCAGGATGTCTAATAGTCTCAAATCATTCAAGGTTATCTTCAAAGAGCTTTTTCCAGTGCCTGTGAAGTTAATGGAAGTTTTTCCATTAACCTTGGTGGCCTGTGTTTCATTTAACATGACATTAATTATTTATTTTCTGTAAATGAGGGAAATAATATATTTTTCATGAAACATTCACTTCTAGATAGCCAGTGTAGTGTTGAACAGTGCCTGAATTTCATGATTCTGTTTCAATATTTTCATTTTACAGTCTAGAGAGCAAAGATACTTCATATACTAAACCTTCAGTTGCATCCTCAGCATATATGTACTTTAGTCAACTGGTATGTTTGAGTGGTTGGCTGGGGATGAACTCTTTGTAGTTAACTTTCATTTTCCTGGGTGTTAGAAAATACCTTGTTTGTTTGCAAGCTTTAGTAGTATGTAGCTTTTTCAAAAAAGTGCCTGTCAGAATAGAAGATTTGAGGTTTGATTTAACATCTAGCATTCTGCCATGCTAAATGGAGTGAACTGTTACTGAAATACTGCTGTTCAGTTGTGTGTCAGATGTCATTGGAGAATTGCCTGTTAGGCCTCGAGGTGCTCACTCTACAGCAGTTATAGGTGTCTCTGTTGGTAGAGCCCTGCTTTCCAAACAGCATTTAAAATCTGGGGCTTTGTTTAGGTAAAGTATGTATGTCTGGATCCCCAGGATAGATTACTTCTTTGATCTCACACAGTTAGTAGACCCTGAATATTGTCAGGTAAAGATGCAGGTGAGACTTTTTAAAAAAAGAAAAGTGCATGCTTGTATTTATTTTCTTTGCTTTCTGACTCGTGTAAGAATGTGCAGTTTTTATTCAGGTTGGTGCCCGACTTCATAAATTGCAATTCTCTGTTCAGTAGTTTTCTTTTTTGTTACTATTTAATGGGCTGGAATCATTTGATAGAGATTTAACTACGTAGGAGTATGCACATACTGGTTTATTTTTATATATGTATGTAATGTATGTTTCACTTCAGGTTTTAAAAGAGGTGCAGATCCTGGAATGCCTGAGCCAACTATCTGGAGGTATGTATTGGTTCAAATGTACATACAAACCCAGTGACCCAGATAGTTACTGATTTGGGTGTTGTCTCCAGTCAGCAACAGTTGTGGATGATGCTTCCATCCCTTGTTTTTAATTGCTGTGGTTCTTGTTTCTTTGGAAATTCAAATGGCAAGTCAGCAAACTTCTAGTTCTTGGGAAGACCTTTCTCTTAATTTTGCATAGTTTTTAAGATACAGAACTTCCTGTGTCCTTTGCGTGATAGCTGCTCTTCTAATCTGTTGTAGAGCTAGTTTGTGCAAGTTTCTGCACTGAAGAATAACTTCTCAGCTTAATAGTGCAAATTCAAACCAACACCCAATCTCCTGCTGCCTTTGCAAATGAGGGAATACTGCTGCATAGAAGCTGCATGAAATAAAGGGCTATGTCCTTCAATATTAGTCACTGTTGTGAAGCAAAGTGCATTTGGCTTGTGTTGTCTCTTTCTAGTGGGATTCTTTGTTATGCTACAATGTTATGGTATTAGTAATGATTAAGTTCTAGTGATATTTATGTTTTATTGAAGGACTTCCTTGGGTTAAACTAATTAAAGTTTTGAAGAAAGGGTGGTTCTTCTGCATTTTTAGAAATGCCTTTGATTACTGTGCAGGACCAGGTATTCCTAAAACAAATAATCAATGGACTGTATTGTTTACAAAGTCATTGATTAACTCTTCTAGCTTCACATAGTTACAGTGTGTAGAAATCCCATTTTTAGGATTCACTGGTTCAGTAGAAACAGTAGAATACATGGGAAAAAAAGTAGTAAGATCATATGACAATCCCAGTAAAATTTTCTGTTGTCTTAATAACCAAGCTGCTGCAGTTGTTTGCATGCTGACAGTGTTTCTATGTTTAGCTTCACTGGTGATTTGAGGCTTCTTTTTTTGGTGTGTATCTGTACCCTGTAAAATATGTGTTTTTTACCAGAATATGTGTATATACATAGATACCACAAGCAGATGTTGAAGCTTACAGATGCTCATTTGTGTCAGTGCTTTGTAGGCTTGTTTTACTTCCCAAGTGGCATTATTTCAGTATTGTGAGGGCTAGCAGTTACTCTGCACATTTACAGGGCTGTAATTCCTCCAGACTTGTGCTTTACAGGTATGATTTACAGACAAGTTCATGCTGCCAATCTGACTTTGATTTCCCCCCCTCCCCTTTCAGTCTCCTGTGGGGCTGAAGGCTGTGGTGGTGCTGTTGTAGACGCAGCCGATGGACAGCGAGTGCGAAGATGTGCGCGTTCCGGAGGATGAGGCCGACACTCAGACCGCTGGCTCAATCAGCTTGCTAATGGCATAGGTTGTACATACAAGAAAAACAGTTTATATGGACCTAACTTATTTGCATTACGGTGTAATTAAATAAATACTGTTTGAATGGATGCACCTTGGTTTTAAGTCTTTACATAATAGAATGTAATAATCTGTTTATTTCAGAAACTCACGGTGGGGGCTTTGTTTTGTTGTGGTTTTTTTTCCAAAATATCGTGATGTTCAACCCCCAACTTATCCCTGTTAACGATCATCTTTTGGGTAAAAGATTCCTCTTTATCTTCACAGTAACCAGAAAATGGAGCTATTGTTTAAATACTTCAGTATTCTTCAAAGGTTCCTTGCCCAGATGTTGGTCAGCCTCTGGGGCTGGTTACTGTGCTGATCCACTTGGGGCTTTATATCTCCTTCTTGGATTCTTTTATGTGTGGATACAGCAAGGATTGAGAGATGTGTATGTTTGTGTTTTCTAGCACAGTCAATATACTAAAAGGTACACTTTTCTGCTAAACTTACCTTTAAATACAATCTCTGTTTGTGGGATTTAGGATGGGGTGAGAGGACACAACAGTTGAGTGCCCTGTGTGTATGTGTATGCATTGCTTGTACTGTAAGAGGAAGATACTAATGTGTAATGGAAGGAAGAAAACAAGTACACTAAACAAGGTATATGCTTCATTGTTATGCTGAAGTCTTGCTCTTTGGACCATCGTTGTTTTGGTTTTAATTGGTTTTCTCCCTTTTAACACTGAAATCTGAAATTCAAGCACTAAAGTGGTGACTGCCTGGTTCCTGTTAAATAGAAGCTGTTTTGGATAGATTGCTTTTTCCCCTTTTAGAGCTCTGCAGGGTAGTTTGTATCTCTGTGGTGATTTTTGAAAAATAATGTTTATTGGCCCCAAATTATCATTGCAACAAAAGTATTCTAGATTTTGGCTTTTTTTTTTTTTATTTTTAAGGCCAGAGATTTTCAGGGAGTTTTTCCATTAATTAAATGTTTAAGAATAAGTGATTCCTCAGTTTTAAATGTACCATGAAAATTCATGGTAAAATGCTACTGTATTTAAGGGCTGTGATTGGAAAAAAAAGGGGAAATGAGCCAAGGGAAAAAAACTTAAATTGAAAGACAAGAATTGGAAAGAAAAAAGTGAAAACATTTATGAGAGCTAATGCAAACCAGCATGCTCTTTAAAATTCCATTAATCACAATAACTCAGTCAAATGCCATGAAATACTGGCATGGCTAATGCTAATAGACTGCTGACAGTGGAACAGAGCAAGGACTGAATGCAGAACCATTTCTCATGACCATATATCCTTTTGCTAGTGCAGCCTTTCTCTAGTGCCTTTTCTCTTATGGTGACTTGAGATTAATGTAATTGCCCATGTGTCTTAAATTATGAAAGGAATTAAAATTTTGATTATTTTTCTTGACTTCCTTCAGTAATGAAATAATCTGTTGGTACTTGAAAGTGGCTTTAATCATGATTAGGAACATTTTTCTTCTGTTGAATTTTGTGCAGTAACCCGAGATATTCTATACTAAGGGATATTCAGTACTCAGTGTGAAGTAACTCATATTTCCCAATCAGATTTTACATTTCACACGAGTGTACATTACCCAAAATACAGCAGTGGGTAGATGGACCCAAACACCTGCAGATGTGTATTTCATGTGCTCTTTTGTGTATCTGACATTTGGGGATGTGGTTTGTGGGTCATAACCACCACATGGTTGCTCTGGCTGCTTTCCAAGAGTGATAGTATTTGGCAAGAGGTAGAGAAATAGGGAAGTGTTTCCTCTTTCATTAAAAGTTTTACAAAAGCATGGGTATGCCAAGCACAGGCCAGATTCTGTGACATCTCCGTGCTGAAAGCTTGTCTTAAAAATAGTTGCATTTCAGATTTTTTGGGACTTGGAATTATTGGATAAATATTGCTTATGCAATTCTTACTTTAAGCAAATTGGATAGGAGATTTTTCGTAATTTGCTACTGCTCAAGTATCTTTCAGGAAAATCATTTGCATAGAACTCCTGGGTTTTCAAATTGAGGGGGGAAAAGTCTTTCATAGTACCTTCAAGTCAGGTTAAATTGAATGCCAGTATGTAGTATAATGTTTTTTATTTGTATGTCCAGACTTTCATTCCATATGTGCTCTTTCTGTAATTAAAAGGTGAGTGAAATGTCTCCTTAAGTATTCATATTCTTCCCTGGGGAAAATAAAAAAGGATAACTATTAATCATTAAATCTTGGTAATTAATTGTGAAGTAGCAAAAAAAAAAGTATTAGAGATATTTTTCTTCAGGTTTAAAAATGAAGAAATACTTGTTATAGATGTTTTAAGTTACTTTGCAGATTTTGTCATTTTCACAAAATTTGGATGTGCTCATAAGAGCAGATCAGTGGCTTGGGAAGTTATACATTAAACAGATTCCTGCTAAGAATCTTAATTCCCTTAAGTAAGATTAGGAATGTGCTGGTTTTAGCAAGACTGGGATTTTTTGGTGGTGCTAGGGAGAAGAGGGCAAGTCTATGGAGTGAGGTGGAAGGACTCTTTTGTTTGTTAAGGCTGGAGGCTTAAATTAGGTTTTACTAATTTCAAGTGTTTTAATCTATGATGTTTTCCTTTCTGTTTTCCTCCCAGTAGAACTTGAGAAAATTTTATTTTACTGTCACATGGGAGACACTTAGAAAAGAACAAATATGAATTTTCCTGCTTGACTGTATTGATCTCTGTCCCTGAATCAGTGCCATCTGCAGCTAAGTGCAGATTCCTTTCTGTGATGGGGTTTGTGAACTCTTAGTGTTGGAATAAAACCAGTGAGCATAGTGTACTGAAAAATGATCTGTGACTTCCACAGCTGAGATCAAGACTGCAGTGTAGATGTGTGAAATAAAATCTGTGATGCCTTCCTGTGTTTGGTGGAGATTGTACTGACCTTAAGGTATGATGTTCACCTTAACCTGGAGATGATGATTGTTTGGCTTTGTACTTTGTGCCTCCAAACTGGAGTGTGCTTGTGGCTGCCTCAGTGTCAGGGAAATGCCAACTGTCACTGGAGCCTGTTGTACCTGGTGACAAGCAATTGTGCAAGGGACTGAGAGGGAATCTTGTGAGTTTGGTGGTTTTCTTGGTCTTGGTGTATGGACTGTGGGTCTCCTGGTAGCAGAGTATTAAAAGAATGGTCAGTTTAGTATCATCACTAAAGGGGAAAAAATCTGGCTTTCAGTATAATTTTGTTCTTAATTATTTAATCTGCAAAGAAACCTACCTGGGTGCTCCATAAACTCTTCCAGGCCTGGCCAGTTGTGAGGCAAAATTAAGTGGTCAGGGAATTTGTAACAGGTTTTTAATCCTGCTACAAATTCCTGGTGTAGACACAGGTGGTACAAAGTAACTGTACTGCATCTCATCACAGTTCTGAAACAGGCTGTGTGATTCTTTTTTTCTTGAATTAATTCATCAGCAAAGCTCCTACTAGCTGAACTATAACATTTAAACACCTAAACTGTGCAGACTAAACCAATGTTCAGAAATTTTTCTCAACAGGCAGGTTTTGGTGAAGTATAAAACCTGTCCTTTGCTACTTTGTATGGCTGTCTTCAAAAATGACTGTAGGTGACAAAGAGCTGCTTAAGATCTCATCTTCTTGAATTGTGTGGTAAATGAAACAGAGATCTAACATAATGGTTTTTGTCAGGAAAATTGCTAAATCAAACTGTATATACCCTGGATATTTTTGGAAATATTTTGTCACAGGCTTGGAATTTAAGCTATCATGATACTGATGATATTTGGAAATTAAAGCCCATTACATCTGTTTTCACCACAGGAGGAGAGACCACATCCTGTTAAATGTCATATGACTAATTTAATTTTTACCAAATAGCGACTTAATTGCAATTTCTAAATACTTTTCCATGATGGTGTATGATGCAATAGCCATTTCTTGGTTGAGCTTGTGGGTTACATACATTGTTTCTTGGTTATGCTTATGTTAATTCAGGATTAGAGGATGGGTTAGATGGAGGGAATGTTTATCTGCTATGTGGAAAAGAATATGGCAGGGCAAATCAAATCTCAGTGTTTTGATTCTGAAGGTGAATGTTTGTTTGGGGTTTTTTAACAGATTTTCTCAGGCAAGATTGAATCCTAGATTCTGGTCAGTGAATAGAAATTCAGATTGCAAACTTTCTGTAGAATTTTTTCTGAAACAGTTGTGAAAATATAGGAGGATTTGGTTAAATATGTTTAAATTACAGAAATTGGTTAATTTTGCTAGTAATTCATGGAGGAAATAGTAGTTCAGGGTTGAAGCCTGCAGAAGTTGCATTTTTTGGGAGCAAGAGGGTGGGTGAGTTTTGGTTTTCCTCTTATCAAGGAGAGGAAAGAAATTCACTGAGAGAGATCAGAAATTATTTTCTAATCATTTGACTTGAAAAGCAAGGACTTAGTCACAATGTTTGTAGCTATATATATATTTTTTTTTTGCCAGCACCTCAGCCATGAGGACTTTGATGTATCCTACTGCATACTTACCTTTTCACCATTTTATCTGTCAAATTGAAAGTGGAAAAGATTAATGGTTACAAATAACAGTGGCAAACAGGGGGAAGTTTCCCATCAAGCTAAGCCAACCTAATGGCTCATTACTGCTGAAAAGTGATCCTGCTGCCGTGCTTTACTGGTGGTGTAACTCTTCATCTCTTGTAGCATCAGCTTGGTTTTGCTAATCTCACTTACCATCAGCTGTTAATAAAAGCTGTGGAGGCACTAGAGATGCAGGCACTCTTTCAAGTGGCTGTTGTTCTTTGTGCCAAAATTTAATGTTTACACCAGTACAGGGTAGGGAATGGTACTGCAGCCTGGGAAGTCAGTCAGGCTGAAAAGTTTTCATTGAAAAAATTTTATTTTTTTTTCTTAGAAGTTTCTTACACAGTAAAGTATGGTTAAAAAATAGAAAAATGGTACTTCAGAGACTATCCCTTACCCCTACCCCCCCCTCTTCTATTACAGATTACTTTAATAGTAGCTTGCATTCTGCCTTTTTGGTTTTGGGGGGGACTGTTTTGTTTGTTTTTTTTCTCTCTCTTGTCCAGCATTCTGGTGTTATGGCAGCTGCTCTTAGGGATATTTTGTTTTTCATCTTAAACACAGGTTCTGAATACTGCAGGCTTTTCTTGCATACTGTATAATGTATGCATGCTTTTCAACATAGCTTTACCCTCTTCCTTGTTTGGGAATTCAAAATCAGGATGAAGGGAGCTGGTAATCTGTGAAGCATTCCAAAATCTCAGTATGAGGTTAACGACTAAGGATGAATGGAAATGTGGGGAAAGGCTAACTGGGATGTGCAGGGCAGGGCTGGTCCTGTACAGCAGCAGCAGCCAAAATGCTGCTTTGGTGGGTAATTTCCTATTTTTTTAGGTAATTATTAGCAGGTCTTTTTTTATTTGGGCTGTGTTAGTGTTATTGTTGTTGTTTTGGTGGGGTTTTTTTTGTTTGTTTTATTTTTCTTTGCTCAGTGAGTTGCCTGTTGGTTAGGAAGAGCACTCTTCAACAGAAGTGTTGAGATGTTGTTGCTGAGTGTAGTTAGGACTGCTCACTTTTACTATTGTTCTGGGTTTTTTGTGTATTTGTGCTGGTCTGCCAACTGAAATAAATGCCTTCTTGTGTTTGCTGATACTAAATACTTTCCACCCAGCAAACTGGAAAAAGGATGATAAGCTAGTTCATTTGAGAGGCCCTGTAGCGTGCTCAGCAGTGTTTAGGTCTTCTCTGACTTCTTCTGGATTCCCCACTGCAAATCTTTGCATGCCAGAAGCACCAGTGAGTGTTGGTTTCAGCAGGTGGTGCTGATCCTGAGAGCAGTCCCTGAAGTTGCCCCAGTGACAGGAGATGGGTGGCCAGCAAGGCAGCTGCTGCATCGAGGGACCCTGAGAACTGTGGCTGGCTGTGGAGGAGGCACAGGCAAAAAATGGCAGCTCACTGGCACCATCAGTGATAACACTTTGCTCCAGGAAGGACTTGAAAGTTGACCTCCCTACCCAGCAAGTGGTAATTTTTGCTCATCTTCTGCACCCTAAAATGTGGCAGCATTTACATGTTTACTAGAATTGCAGGCAGCCTGGGGTAGCCATCAGCTGAAGGGTGCTGGTGGAAGTGTCAGTGCTTGTCTGTCAGTTGCAGGGGATTTTGGATTTTAGCACTCCCAATTCTTACATGATTTTTGGTATTTCAGAAGATCAGTCTGAGTTTGTTTAGGTGCAGTGTACATAGTAACTAATGGTGATCTCAGGCAGCCATTCTCTGCAGGGAGGAGTGAAACCAGGAGATGCCTTTCCTCTTGGTCAGTCTTTTTTTTTTTTTTTTTCCCCTCCTCTCTGTTCTCACATAGTAATTAGGTCCAGTCTGGGATCCACTTTGGGTCTTGCAGCTATTATTGGCATAATAAAGGCCAGAAAGGTCTCTAAACAAATGGTCACTAGAAGAAAATCCCTGTGAATGAATGTAAGCAGTGAAAAAGCTAAACCAAGCTTTCCTGTGTTTTCTGGAGCATGTGCCAGGACAGTTAGAGTAGGGTCTTACATGCTATTAGAAAACCCATTCACCACAGACCTCTTTAAAGATCTCCTTGACATCTCCTCATTCCTTCTCCAGATGTTGCTCAACTTGAGATGACAGTTTTACCATATTGGGCAAAGCAGTGGTTTGTTTTGTTTTGAGCATCTGAGATGTGAGCAGTGGGTGGACTGGTCA
Organism: Notiomystis cincta; assembly: GCA_013398075.1. Taxonomy (NCBI): domain Eukaryota; kingdom Metazoa; phylum Chordata; class Aves; order Passeriformes; family Notiomystidae; genus Notiomystis; species Notiomystis cincta. The sequence continues at coordinate 128,625 of VZRX01000047.1, forward strand.
CTGTTTTGGCATCCCCAGTGGTGGAATGCATATGTGGACAATCAGATCACTCAGAGGAAGAGGAGAGTTTCCTGACATCCTTATCCACATTCCAAGGCCTGCCTTTCATCTCCGCATCTTCCCCGCTTTACCAGAAGGAAAAGTGAGGGTAATTAATATTCTACCAGTTTTAGGGACAAAGCGTGAGGGACTTCTGCTGCCTGCATCCCCTGTGTGGTCTGTGCATTCCTTTGAGTTTGGGTATATGAGGTACCTGCAACACTACAGTGCAGCCAAGGAATGTTTCAGTGGTTTGGTACTCAGGCTTAAGTCCTGTTACATTTTGGGTTTATTTTTTTTTTTGTTGTTTTTTTTTCACACAGTATTCAAGAATATGCATTCACGGTATGTGGCTTGTCCATACTAGTGAAATATAAATAATAAAAGACAAATACATGTTGCTGCATTGCTCAGCAGCAATATGTTGATTTATATTGCTTAAGGAAATAACCTAATTTTTTTTCTGCTTCTTGGAGTAGGGGCCAGAAATGTTTAACCAGACTTGGAAAATTCCCCTGGATGACAGCAATAAAACTAGTCAGAGGAGAGTATTCATGTCAAAGTGGTTAATGTGGTTATCTCACCACTTTATTTGTTTAAAAGAGATTATTTGACTTGTAAGAAGATCCTTACAAACAATTTTATTGGGTGTTCCTTATTAAATATAAGACACTTGTCCATTCATTTCTCAGGAGCATTGATGGTTTATCTTGTTCATTCTCAAGTGCCATTTTCAGTGCATCTGGTTCCTTCATATCCCATTTTTAGAATTATATGGTATTCAGGTTGTCTGTATGTGTGTACATATGTGCTATGTAGATAACTGGCCTAATTATACAGATAAATTCTTGAAAGTACTTAATCTGATAATTGCAGGTATTAAAAACTGGATATATTAGAGTGCTTTAGTCTTATTTAAAGTTCACACAGGTTATACAAGCTTTTTTTAAAAATCAGTTTTTATTTGTTCTAAAAATATAAATAAGTCATAAATACCATCTCTCAAATATATAAAAACATAAGTTATACAACAGTTTTTCTGGGTTTTGAAAATATTTTTTGTTGAATACATATTAAATAAGTTTATATTCTGAATAGTACCATTAGAAAGGAAATAAAATACACAATTTGTTTAAATTATTTCTAAATATTGAAAATATAAATAGGAAATATTAAAAACTAATAAATATTTTAAATACAATAAATAAGTTCCTAGAAGGAAATGGGAATGTGTATAGATGCAAACCATTGTTACTATTTCTAGTTCTTTAAACAGAACAACACTGTAATCTGCCACCTGACAGATTTGTAACAAAAGGATTGTGCCTGAACTAAAACATTCAAACACTGAAACTCCTGTTATTTTTCAAGTAGCGCACGGCCCTCACTGTCTTCTCCATAAATGAAGTAAAATCTCGGAGGATGAGCTGGATGGTGATTTTCCCTGTCCAAGCCTTAGTGGACTTCAGCTTTGTGTGGAGGGATTCCTGGGTAGCTGCATCTGGGATGATCACTTCTTCAGGATTGATCACCTGTGAAAAAGACAATATTGGGGGGCCATGGTTAAAACACGGTCACTGATCCTGTTGGAGAGCATCAGTGCGTATGTTCCCAACCTGCTGCATATCCACCCTTTCTGTACTGCAGGCAGCCACCCTCCCCTCCCTGGGACCTGTGCTTCCCTCCAGCCCTGCTTCTGTGGGGGGGGGTGTGAGGAATGGTGATGCCTGCTGCAAGTGCTGTGTAGGAATCTCTGGGCTATACTGTTTGTTCTGTTTGAATGCAGCCTCTGGCTCTGCGGTCCAACAGGCTCTGAGCAGATCCATACACCCCTCCTGCTCTCTGCCAGTCACGTGGTTGGTTAGGTAGGGAGGTGCTGATCTTGGTTTGTCCTAACCTGTACTGCTGCATCCTGACATGAGTTAATTGGCTGACATTAGAGTACTCTCACATTTTGTAGTAGATTAACAGTTTTGAAAGATGTCAAACTTGTTGAGCTGCTTAATTCTTACTTTCCAGGCATTTAGTCACATGTGAGACTTAAGTGCCACCAACTTTCACTGATATGTGAGAGCATAACTACAAGATGAGTAAAAGTTATTTTCCTAATGCTGACTCACAGCACTGTGCACTCAGTACCTAAGGGCCTTTGAAGAACTTGTCCCAAGAAGTGGGACTTCTGCAAATGGGAGTTACACACCCAAGTCATGGAGCTGTTACAGGTGATTTGGAGTCCAAAGTTCAAGCAAGTATCTGCTTAATCCTGTGTTTAGGATCTCTCCTACCCTTTAACAAGTGACAAAAACACGGAAACATCCTTCTGGAACATTTTTTGTGAAATGTAAGAGATAAATATTCTTCCTATCCAGACTACTTGGAAGTGTACAGGCTTTTACTGGTATGTCCAGCTCCTTGATGTGCTCTGTTAAAAATCTGTATCTGGATATCCAGACAGGTATCACACTGGTGGATCTATTTAACCAGAAGTGATGGATCCTGGCTTTGCCTTAAATAGCAGATTTTTCTCTCACAAAGAAAAAATTCCAACTTGAAGATCAAGGCTTTTTCTCAAAAACTCCATAGTTTCTTGTAAGTGCAGGTTTTGCTTTTGTGTTTAATTCTGCCTGTTTTGATTACCTTGGTCAAAAAATAAAATTCAAACCTCACACAACAAAGCCCCAAACCCAAACCAGAGAACCTAGTCTCTCTCAGTTATTAAACTTTCTGTAAACTTGTGTATCAAGATGGAAGCCAGTAGTCAGTTGCTGTCTTATGACAGGACTATTATTCTCAGCTAGCACAGTGTGAATAAAAGCAGTTCAGCTTCCTTTCACATAAAGAATGATAGGCATAAGTAAATATGTTAGGAAAGGTATGGCAAACACACAATAGGCTTTTCACATGCTGAAAATTGCCTTGAAGGAAATAATGCCCCAAGACTTCTGCAGTCCTTACCTAGGTGTTTTTTAACCAGGCAAATGGTTTCCCCAAAGACAAAAAGAAGTGTTCATTTTAAAGATTATTAATATGAGCCAGAACTATATGAGTTGTTAATTTTTGAAGTGTGATCTTTCAGAGCTCTCCAAAACATGAAGAATATCTGTCAGAAATTAATAGTATTTTAGTTTACCAAATCAAAAGAGAAATGGGTATTTTTAAGAAAGAAGATTTTTTTACAAGCAAAATATGTGTTTTTCAGTAAGGAGCTATCTGATATATTGACAGCAGTATCTCATTATACCATACAGCTTGGCTTAAAAGTTTTGGAGAGTTCTAAAGATAAATAATATTGTAAAAATATACTTGGCTTTTTTTTTTTTTTTTTTTAATGTGGGCTTTTACAAAAAGTTGCTGACTTCTACTTCTCAGTGGATTCCAACTTTAGGAGGGGTATGGGCTGAATTGCAGTTCTGCAATTAGAAACAAGCTCCCTGAGAAATCTTTTTTCTATCAGCCAGATTAATATATTTGTTCTTAAAACAATGATGCATTTGGTTGATTTGGAAATTTGAAGTAACAATAGAAAGTAGGAAGAGTTGTTTCTTTAAGAAAGGAAAGCAAAACCTTGTAAAACCTCTGAGTCATAAGGGTAAGATCTGAGCATAAGGAACTGTCACCTGTTTTTTCAAGGAACTGAAACATAGCATCCTCTATTTCACATACCATCCTCTATTTCTGGCTTCACATCAGTATTAAGCCACAAAAATTATCCGAGTGAATTAAAAACCAACTCACCATCTGTCTTATGGTACGTGCCAGGTGCTCCGTTGTATAGGATAGCGATTCAACATTTTGGTTTTCACTAGTAAAAGTTTCTTGTATGTATTTGAGGTATGTCTGAAATGTAAAAAGCCCGCTGGAGATTTTTCTCAAGCATTTATCCTGTAATGAGAGAAAGGTGAGAAAGTCACTTAGAGTTCAAAACGCTTTGATCACAATGCTGTGTGTAGGTTAGCAGATGATGCTTTATGTAGTGTGGAGGTCCGGCCAAAGCCAGCTGGAGCCGGCACAAATCTTTAGGTCTGCTTCCACAGTTCTTTGAGAAGGCAAAACTTGCCCCAGGTATACAGGATTAGACCAGAAAGGAGAGCGATTCCTTGCCTCATTGAAGCCGGCGAGTAGACACCCATCTTCCTCCGTCACCTTGGGGAGGTTGAGCTTGTTGTAGAGGAGCATTTCCATGCTGTTCTGGCAGACAGTAAACTTCTCGCACATCTGGGGAGAGACACGGAGAGGTTTGGTCGCACCTTGGCAGGAGGCGGCCGCGGCCGGGCCGGGCTTGTGAGCGTGTGCGTGTACCCACCTCGTCCTGCANGGCCGCGGCCCCTTCTCGTCGGCGAGGCTGGAGGGTTGAATGAGCTCCGGGCATCCCTGAACGTGTATTTATCGAGGGGGCTTCGAGATTATTCATGGCCTGGGAAAACCCGGCATGAGAACACGGGGGGGGTGTGCTCACGGAGCGCGCCCGGCTTGACGGGGCTGCTCGAGAGCCGGGATTGTGAAATGGGCCGGGGGGGGCAGCCGAAAGCGGCCGGTGGGAACATGAAGTAATCGTGCTCCGTAACTCCTTGAGGGCCGGGCTGCCCCCCGCACCCAGCGCCGGCTCACCTGCCCCGCGGGGTCCCGGCCGGGGCCGGAGCCCCCGGTCCCGCTGCCTCCGAGCCTGCCGGCTCCAGCCGCACGGAGACTCCTGGAAATCATGCGTACACACGTACCTATATACACATACTTTATATATGCTGTGTACTTCCGTGTATTTTAATATTTTAATGTGGTTTCATGTTTTATGGATTCTGTATGGTGTGTATTTATCTCCGTATTTTAGCTGGTTTCATTATTTGTATGTGTGAAACTAACCGCCCCTGTTTAGGTGCTGGCTAGTACGAGTCGCAAGTTGCCTCTTTCTGAGTGAACTATATGTGGGTAGGATTTAATACATCAAATGCTTGAAATGGACCAAAGCCAGCTCCTAAAGGAGGGTGGCTGCAGGAAATGCCATGAAGTTCCCTGTTATCTGCTGCCTTATCTCTTTCTGCTTACCTGGTAGGTGTTGCAAGAATCTTAACCTTTCAGAGAGGGACTCTTCACCCAAGGCAAGTGTTCCCATTGGGGTCAATCTTGTAGTATGCAGACTGAGTCAAACTGTGCAAGGCATGCTGACACTGAACTTGTGGAATGTCTTCAAATGATTTTGGCCAAACTGCCCTTTTGTCTTTTTTTTTTTGGTAGTATGAAATCGGTTATGTTCTCTCACATAAGGGAGACCAAAGTGATGCTAGAGACAATATAGAAACTGAAAAATCCCCAGATACTTCTACTTCATTTTCTAAGAACAGCCTGAAAAGAGAGCCTCAGGAAAGAAGCAGGGTATTACTGTTTTTTATTTAATGTCTCTCTCTGCCAGAAGCAGAAAAGCAGCTGCAGTAATTTTGCCCAGTGGAGAGATATTAGAGCTGGAATGCAAATGTGAGAGAGCAGTTTTCAGCAGCAGCAATCTGTGTCTGCCCAGGTCCCTGAGTGCAGCAGAGGGGATTCTGCCAGAACAGTATCTGCTGTAATGCCAGGTCTGTGGCGTTAGGCATAGAAGAAAGCATGCCACTAGCTGTACGTTTGACTATTACCAATGAAAAGATCCAGCTGAAATGTGCTAAAAGATTAAAACAGCCAGGCCAGATGAGCTCCATGCCTGGTATTTGCTTTTGGATAACCATCAGAGGCAGATACATCAGGGAGGGAACTCCTGCCTACTTCTTTTTCCACTTGCGATAGCACATGGATGTACGTCTCAGGGATTTCCTTCCGCTGCCAGGCAACTCATAGGCTGCTCCCTGCAGACAGTCAGACTTCCTTTACCTAAACCAAGTGAAAATACTGTTCTTAAAATGATGAAAACTTGGTAGAAGGCTGTGTTTCCTTAGTAACAGCTTTCCAGCAAGCATTCTGTAATTTAGTCTTGTCTGTGGCTCTGTAATTCTTAATTTTGTAAACTTTATGAGTTTTCATTTTGTCATTGTGTCATGAAAGTCTCTGTTCCTTAGCAATTTTCAGAGAACCTTTTTGTGCTGATCACTGCTATACAGTCTTGCTGATGTATGTAGTTATGTCTGCAGAGTGAAATAAAAGCAAGTTTCAACTGTTCCTCTCTGAAAAGTCTCTAAGCCTTCAGTTACTGTTTTCTCATTTTGGGGTTTTGTTTACTTTTTTTTTTATATGAATGTCATGTGACTTTTCAGAAGTACAAAGTATACTTACATGCTCCAGTGAAAGGTGCTCATTAATGCCTTAGAAACTCTGTTTGATAATCTAGGACAAAGCATAGCATTCAAGGAAAGAAGGAACTGGAATTTGCACAATAGCATTAGAATACTTCTATTGCTCTGGACAGTTTCTTATGGAAAATCACTTATTTAATGGGTACAGTGCATAGAAGAAATACTTTTGGACTGATCTATCTTTAAGAATAGTTTCATTTTGGGGAGGGCTTAAAGGAGATCTGGTCTCTATTACTAATTAATCCACACTGTACTACACTGAATTACAGTGATTTATCAGTAGTCACGTTGTTCAAAATGTAGTAAGCCCCAAACAAACAGCACTTGCTTATGAGTTACCTACAGATCAGGAGATGTGCCTGGTACTTACACTGTAGGAGTAGTATTACTGAGTCTCTAAGGCATGGTTTCTAGATACCAAGGAATTTCTTTCCTGCATAACATCTTTGTAATACCGCAGATTACTGCTCTCGTATCCTTTTATTTCTATTGCGCTTTGTTTCACTGTACAAGTTACTTCTTTTCATTTATACTATCAATGAGATGGCTGTATCCTGGTATGTAAAAATTTCCTAAGGTGGGATTTCAGAAATTCTCAGTGTTTAACCAACTTTTTCTTCTGTCTGCGAAGTGAACACTACTACTGCACATTTCTGTAGGAGCAGAGGGACCATTTCTGAACGCTGTAAAAAATCTTTCCAATTGTCATACATGAAAGTTGTTCCTTGTTCCAGTCAAGGGTCTGTTTATAGCCAATCCAGAATCATCCCATGTGTGTTTTCTAGGATCAATGTACAACTCACTGACCCATTCTGGAAAAGGTTTGTTTCTTCTAGAATTGCTCTGCCTGGGAACAAACCTGTGCCTGGGAGATTTGCAGAGATGAGCCTGTTTTCAGGAGAGGTGGGTGACATTTCCAACATGGAAATGCTATTGCCACTGAAGAATTCAACCAACTGCAGAGCTGTCATGGTCAAAGCTTGTCTCCCCTCTCCTCTCAGCCATCAGACACATGTCAGTGAGGACCCCCACCATGTGCCAAGGCAAAACCCAGTGCTATTGGCAGCAGCAGGAGCCCTTGCTGAATGTTGTGAGTCAACAGAAATGGCATTCCTAGAGGGAAAAATCTAGGAAAAGGTCTTTCAATAAAGTAGAATTACTAGGGTTGTAGTAAGTTCCATTCTGATTTGTATGTTTGGTTTGACTGTCTTTTTCTTTCTAATAATCTCCACTATTTTACAGTAGTAAGAAACCCAGGAATGTTTATTTGGGGATTATGACTTAAAATAGTACTGTTGGTAGTAAAAGAAGAAATACAACTGCAAATGTGGTGTTCTTTTGTAGAAGTGTTAAAGAAAGAATGTGTGAAAGAAAATGCCATTTGTCAGAAGACCAATCAAGTGGGATCATGACAGTTACAAAGCAAATAACTTCCAAATATTTTGAATGAGGAGGAAAGCTGATGTCTGGCTCTCCTGACATATTTTTGGTTGAATTCCTCAAAGCTTGTAATGAGGGAACTTGAATTCCTACAGATCTTGTAAAGAGTGTCAGAGTTCTTTGTAATGTTAAACCAAGCTGCCCTGTGCTGTATTTGAAGGGAACAGGTTGAACAGGTCAGGAATACCCTGTGTTCATGTTTCTCACAAGCAAACACTGCTCTGACAAGCTGCATGTCACCAAAGGAGCGCTGGTGAACTTGACTAACGGCTGTCTGAGTTCCTTGCTTTTCTGTCGGTTATTTGCCGGGTAACTGCAGAGTTGTTTGGGGATTTTTTGGTGAAAAGCTTTGGGGATTGCTCATTTTTCTTTCCTGAAGGAAGACTTGCATCATTTTTAAACAAGACTAAGATGTGTAGTAAGACTTGAATTTCTTTTCTTGAGTGCATCATATGCAAATAACACAAATTCCCTTGCTGTAAGCTAAATCAGAGGTTTACAGGAAAAATTTTTACTTACCTTTAAATTATGTCCTGCTTTTCAGCTTTGTCTGCTTAATTTCAAGAAGATAAATAATGCCATGGTCTTCTCTAGTCAACTTCCAGCAGACAACAACTTGCAGCTCTGCAGTCCTAGGTGAAGGAGGTCCTAAATATAATGGTTTTGAGGGAATATCTGAATGCTACAAGACACATCTAATGCTAAATAGACACATGTCCTTCAAGTGAAAATGTTTGCAGGCATTTTAATGCTGGAATGGGAATATTGTGACACTTGACAGTGGAACTAGATTTGCACTAGGAGCACTTTGCTGCTGTGGCTGCACTGATAAATGGCATCAGGAAGCAATTTAACAAACTTTTCTCATGGAAGGAAGGTAGCTGTTGCTTTGTCTCCATCACAGCATAGTGTGCCTGGTGGGGTGGGTGGTGCCCCTTTTAGGGCTGCTTGAGACACCAGAGCAGAGAGCTGGCCAAGTTAGAAATACACTGGTGGCCTTGGGTCTTTCACAAGCAGCATGCTGTAATCTGGCTTGTTTGTGAGCATCACCAGTGGGAGCAACACCGTTTTGACAGGGATACATTTTGCCAGCATTGTGTTTTGAATTATTGTAGGGCTGTACTACTAAAGAAAATCTCTGTTTTTAAAAATTAATTGACTGTAAGTTCCACTTGTGTTTAAGGAACTTCCCAGTTCCCTTTGAGCTTGCTTTCTAGGCATGAAAGATGAAAATTCAAAGAAGTTGTATGATGAAGGAAAAGAGTGAGGTATTTCAGTCACCAGGGAAGATGACAGAGCTGAAAAGAGAACATAGTGAGGAGCCTGAGTGCATGGGAGGTACTGAATGGTGTAAGTATTTATCTTTATTGTTTGCCATTTTTGACACGGTACATTAGATGTCGATTGTGTTTTACAAAGCATTCAAAAGGGGGTTTTCCCTCCGAGGAACTTGCTCAATGCCAAAGGAAACTGAAGGGTGTCAATGTTTATAATCCCACTCATGAATGCATACCAAGTCTAGTTCACCTCATTAAAAGGATCTATTTCACTCTTAAATAAAAGCTCATGTGTCATTTCATGAGACATCTGTAAATCTAACTATGTTTACCCTTGTCTACACCCAATGTTTTTGTGCCCATAATCTCATTATCAAACTATTGTCATGCTTGGTTTGACATTTAGCTGTGCATTGTCTTGTATTCTCATTCTGCTTTTCCTAGTGATTGCTTTTCTGTGACATTGTAAATTACCTACACATAAGCGAAATCACTTCACAAAATTTGTATGTTTTTCCTGGGTAACAGCAGTTTCTCTGTAGTGAGAGCAGAAGTTGGGTGGTATCAGTGGTAAAAGTATTGTAACTCCATTGCCAGAATGAGATGCAAGGCTTCAGTACATTTCTTTTGAGAGACAACTTTTCAATAGCACTTCATATGTGCTGGAAGTTTCTCTTAGCAGATGAGTAACTGGAAAACCAAAATGCAGTGTGAACCTTCAGTAAGTGTTGTGTGCTTTCATAAAGCTCAAGGATCCTGTGAAGCTTCACACAGTGACACTGCTGTAGAGTTTGCCACTTTGGTCATACAATTTTGTTGAGAAATCTGAGTATCACTACTCCGAAAACACCTTACACATTGAGGGATTTGAGTCTTTCTTCCCTTCTGGGTGAGTTCTAGCAAACTCCTTTATTGTTTTAAACTGATTTTGTGAAAGGGAACCATAGCAAGAGCCCTTTCTAATTGCATTCTAGCACACTATAATAGGATTAATAGGTTGTGCTGGATCTGTAATATTCACTCTTCCCACACTGCTGTTCTTGAAGCAAAAGTGTCCAGGGGGCCAGGTTAGCTATAAAGACTTTGATTCCATCACCAGAGGATTTGAGTGGTCTAGGTCCAACTGATTTTTTCCTTCAGATGGCCAGTTAGATGGTCTGATGCTTTTTGTTTAGATTGCTCAACCAGGATGTGGGAGATGTTGAATCATATCCCTTCCTTCTTTAAAGGGATTATGAGCCCAGATTTACTTCTTTACAGGAAAGTCTCCCAACTCCTCAGGAGAATATTGGCTAAGATGTTTTTCTATCCCTCCTCTTAAAGTGAACCTTTTTTTTTTGTCAGGAAGAGATCAGAGCCTGTGTAGCACCTCAGTAGATTTACCTGGATTCCAAGGGAAGTTTGCTCAAATATGTAGTACAAGAAATTCAGACCTTGGGCAGAAATAGAAAGTGATTTCCAGGGACACTGACCCCAGAGCTGTTGAGTAAGCCTGGGCAGAGGCGAGGGCTTCACTTCCTCCATGGGCAGCTTTTTGGAAGGAAGAGCTGGTTCCTATGGTGAAACCCAGGAGGATTGGGTGGCAGATCCTCCCTGGCAAAGGATCCCGGCTACCAGTGTAACTACACTGAGGGAAAACAGTTTCCCTTGAGGGGAAAAAGCTCCTCTCCCTGGAATTTCTTTTGTGCTGGTGCAAGATCTTCTCATGCAACACACCAGCTCTCACATAGCCCTTCCTTGGCAGGAGCTCTGCATGTGCCTGGCAGGGGAACACCGCGGCTCTGCCCGCCCTGGTCAGGCGCTCCTCGCTGTGAAGTCCCCTGGTAGGACTTGTTGAAAGTGCACAGTGTACTTTGTTTCCCCTGCTGCTGTTAAAATTACGTGCCAGACCAGAAGTTAAAAATAAAAACCAGAAGCAGTCAAGCTGAACCTCTCTGCTATGAAACCATCCCCTTCCCCCCAGCCCTTCCTAGAGCTGACGCTACACCCAGCCCTTCTCTACGGCTGCAGCCACGTGTGGCAATGGCAGTTTTGGTTTGGAGAGGGAACTGGTTGGGAATCTCCCTTTGTGTTTAGCTCAGCATCATCAGCCGTCACTCCCTGCTGCTCTCACTTAGATTTTCATTGTTACTCACAGATGCTCAAATCTTGACGTCTCTATGGTCTACTTTTTTCTGATACTCCTTGTCTAGACTTTTCAGTATTTTGAAAGTGTGTAGACTTTCAAAACATGCCTACGTGAAGGCAACAAGGGGTATTGTCTTTATTCTCTGTGAATACAGGAACAATTGGCAAACATGAACAGAGAGCAGAGGCCTTAGTCAGAATTACAGGCATTTTTAAGGAAGAGTAAATGAAACTTTCGTGTTTTATTTCACACTGTTTTCATTATTGCAATAGTCTATGCAATTTTTCTTGTGGGCAGTTGCATATTTTATACATTTTACAAAATTACTACTTTCTAAAATTTTACTTTCTACTATTTTTTTAAAAGTCATTTAGAAGACACTCCATGGAGGCTCCTATACTGTTACCAACTGCATATTAAATCTCCCATTTAGCCTGGGTACCACACAACCATGTGGTGAAATCTGCTGCTTTCTGCATAACATTTAGCATGTAGTTCCTCAACTATTACACATTGATAGAAATATAGAATCATACATTAGTGTGCTGCCCTCAGGCTTATTTATTATTCAAATTTAGTTTAAAGCTCTTTTAATGAGCCGTGCTAACTCCTGGGAAGTGGGGACATGGTCCAAATGTGGGAAGGATGCTACCAAAAAAGAGTATCACTGCCAGTCTGTAGTCTGACTTCTGCCACAAGTCACTTCTTCACACCACTTCCCATGTGTGTGAGCACTGGTGTTCGAGCTGTTATGTCAGACTGGGGAGGTGATCTAGTTGGAAAATAAGCCACCAAAGGAATTTAATAGTTTTCATTAGGATCTGGTCTGTGATCTGAATGACTCTCTGCCTTCCTGAACACTTGTGTCAGTATGATGGAGCAAGCTGCAATGCCTGGGAGAGTATCAGTAACAAATTAATAAAAATCACTGTGGCTTTGTGTTGAACGTAGTAAGTGTTATACCTCATCTCAAAGTAACTTTCACCTCTCACACCTCCAAAGCAGTGCACACTCTTGAAAATAGATTTTAAAAACAGAAAGTTTTGAGACATTGATGTAGTCATCACTTTTTATTGACAAACAAAGCTAGTAGCTAAAGTCAATTTGAATTCATGAGGACTTTTGTTTCCCCACCTGCTTTCAATTCCAGACATTATTTAGGACAAATTATTATAATTATTAGTCCCTGACTGGTCTTTTTGGACAGCTCTACCCTCTTGCCCATGGAAAGCCATTGCACATGTTTTAGACTGTTGTAACTCCATTTTGATAGAGCTTCTCTTGTCTAATGAAAGAGCAAAGAGAGTCATGCAGCCACATGACCACTGTCAGTGCATGCTTTGCCATCTGAATGTATAAGTCCACAGCTGTCTGTTTTTTCTGCTAAGCAATGTGATGGGGTTGCAAGACCCTTTGGATAGCAAATTTCATGAGCTGATAAGGCCTGGAAACAGAACTTTTGAAGGGAGCAGTGATGTGTGGACATATGGTTTAACCAGAACTCCCAGTGCTCCTGGGTCTGCAGAGAACATCTGCAGAATAAAAAGCCTGCAAACAATCAGGAAAACAAAACTGACTTTCCTGGCTTATGCTGCTGCTGAAAAAAAATGGTTGGACGGCTCCTTTAACATTTCTAGAATTCCATTACTTTTTGTTCCATGTTGCATATCTTCCTTATTGCGTCCCTTTTAAGAAAATTTTTGTAAATAATTTCAGGGAATCGGTCACAGGGGTAATGAAAATATCTGCTTCTCAGAAGAGTAAGGTCAGTGTCACAGAGAGGAAAACTTGTTTTAAAACTTTCTTAAAGACAAGATAAAATTACTGTAAGAGGGTGAACTCAGTGGCAACATTTCTATTGAATTCGTTATGAAGCTGGCACTGTCTTATATACAAAAGGAAAGACAAAGTGGGAAATGGCTTCTACCATCCCTCCTAATATTTGTATAATTTGTTCACTGTCTTCTGAGCCAGAGCTCCTTCTCACCAGGCTTTGAGGAAACTCTTTTAGAAGCAGTACCATCAAAACCAAGGCTAGCATGGTAAGAAATATACTGATTTTCTGAGATACCACAAGGAGGAAAATAAATTAGATAATATCAGAAAAGAAGGAATTACTTGTTGCAAATATTAGATGACATCTGTTTGAAATCCTTTGCTTGCCATTGACGCAGGACACTTCTTTGCCAGGGGACAAAGTCACTCTGCCTGTTCTGCCACTTCTTCCTTCAAGCTGGTCCCTTAAGCACTAGTAATCTTGATGTAGCCTGGAGTAACTCTTCTTAGAGTGTGAAGATTAAATGTAACAAAGTGCATGATGGGATCATGGTATTTTATAATTCCAAAATGAAGTCACAGGTTTTCTGTAATAGCAAGCTTTTTATTTTGAAATGGATTTTCTGTGGCCACTTGCCAGAAGTGATACTTATTGTTAGTAATAGGTGCCCCTGACATCTGTAGAAATCTGTAATCCCACAGTCCCTTGATACTTCTGAAGTTTGCTGGTAGTTCCCTACTGATATGTATATTTTTTGTATCCTCAACCCTCTCTCCTGCACCTAGGTTCAGCTTCACCAAATGTGTTTCCCCCAAAATCTTATTTATAGGATGTTCCTTTTTGCAGTATTGCATGTGGTAGGCATCCTTTCATTCTTAAAACAGCATCACACTACAAAGTATAGACAATCTGAGGCTTTGACCTGGACTAAAAAAAGCCATGCAATATAATCTCTTCAGATAGAATCAGACAATATTTATTTTCCAGATAAAGCACCGATGAGGTCCTTTGGAGCAGCTCATGCACATATTTGGTCTACTTTCTGCTCTATCCTGTTGCATTTTTCACTTTTGCTTCTTGTTTTAGTATTTGCAGCCTGTCATTCTCACCAAGAGTTTATCCAGAAGAAAAAGGTCACATGAAAAGCATCCTTACACTACTGCAAGCCAAGGCTACTCTGCAGCCTTGCAAAGGAAATATCAGTAAGAGTTTTCATCACCTTCCTTTTCTTCCCTTCAGTAATCTGGAATGATTTTAGTAAATCATAAGTTACTTTCATGAATTAGAAAATATTTCTTTCTTTTTGTGAATGCTGTAAAAAATCAGGAGCAGCTCTTGGCATGTCCAGATTGTGGGAAAGCTGTGATAGCTGCTTATATTTTTTGTCTTGATGATGACAAAGTGAATTGGAATGAGAGTCTAGAATGGTGGTTTTTTGGTGCTAAAATGGGGTATATTTAATGAGGTGGCTGTTTGCAAATTGAATGCATATTAGGTGACGTGTAAGTGATCACTACAGGGGACCATTGGCTCATGATGTCCCTTGCTCTGGAGTTTGGTGATGACATTACACCTCAAACACAAATGGCCGTGGCAAGGGACTGCCAGCATTGCCACAGGGCCTGGATGGCACCAAGTGCTGCCACAAAGCAGATGATTCAGAAGCCACAGGACAGACTTTCTGAACCACAGCTCTTGACATTTGTAATGTCATCCTCAGTGACACAGCTGTCCTCTTCCTGACGTAAAAAGTGATTTCTTCAGCTCTGTCTGATTACCTCCACCACAGACAGCGCTGTGGTGCACGGTGGTACCGTGAGATGTACTGTATGCCAGCTATACTGAGTAACAGGAATCAGCAGATCCTGGAGGTGGTTCCCCCTCTGGGAGGGGAGAGCATTCCCTCTCCTTGGCTCCAAGCTTCCTCGAGCTGATTCACAGCGAAGCTGCTGAAAACTCCACGTGGTGTTTTACAGACTCCAACCGAGGGGAAGCAGCTCCTGCCCCTGCATGGCGATCGCGCTGCTCTCTGCAGCGGAGAAACTCCAGCAGAGGGACGGTCTCTGAGGTGAGTTTGAGCCTTGGTTCTGAGAGGAGACAGGATGGCCTCGGGCACTTCACATGGCCTGGAATTGTTCCTGGTTTGCATACGGATTTCTCCAGCTCCCATTGCA
>VZRX01000049.1:0-39358 GCA_013398075.1 Notiomystis cincta
TAATTTTTTTTTTTTTAAACAAGGAAGATGAGTATTGAAAAATTAGGATATTGCTGTGATCTGCTGCTGGCTTTAGGGGCATGGCCAAGGCAAAAGACCTAGAACTGAACCTGCAAACCAGTGGCCAAATTCAGTTTGAAGCTTCATTTTGCTGTTACTGCATCTAAATACAGTCTGGGATTGAATCTGCTTGCCAAGAGAGTCCTGCAAAGGTGTACAATGACCAATGGGCAGTTTCCTGCCCTGAGAAGCTGGCCCTGGTGGCTGCCTACACTGCTGCTGAACCCCAGCTGCTCCCTGAGCTCCTGCAGCCTCCCTGCTGCTGCGTGTCCCTGTAGGCATTGTCAGGCCTCCAAGGGTATTTCTCCCTGTCTGTGCTGCAGTGAGCTAAATCTGCTCATGAATTTTCCAACAGTATGAGCCTTTGGGCAGAGAGGAGGGAAAAAGTTTTAGAAGAGCCAGGTACCTTTCAAGCAGTTAACCTTTCAAGACTTGTGGGGCACAGGACAGTGGCAGGAAGGGCTTTCAGCTGACAGACAATGGCAAAGTTACCTGCAGTGATCTTGGGCAGTGAGACATTTGTGTGGCTGTCCAGGCAGCTTCCCTGGTGGAACTGGTGTATTTTTTTCTTTTGTATTTTTACATGTGAAGGAGTCTCCTGTGCAGACCTCTTGCAAGGTCCAGTGGTGGTAGAAATAGTAACTGAAGGAATAGTTTGGGTCTAGTGTGCTGGCTGGATCTTTAGGTCTTTCTCACCTTCTGATCATAAGGTCTTTCTGATCTTGTGGGTGACAGTTAATGATGGGGATTTGTGGGCTATTTCTTGTACCTCCTTTATTTCCTTCTAATCTATATTCTTCATCGTTCTTGCTTCTATTTTCGCATTCTCAGACACTTCTCCAGTGTAAGTTACACCAGCTGGTTAAGTCTTCTATGGTTCTGAGCAAATCTGACTGTAAAATGAAAAGGAGGAGAGATTCCTGCAATTTATAACATACATTTTGGATGTTAGAATGACAATGCAATAGATCAAAGTATTTCTCAGATCAGTGAGTAGGAAGATGTTTCACAGCATGCTAATATGTCATGAACTAGATGCTGAGGGTACAGCACTGATCATGGAAGTGCACACACTAGCACTGAATATACACACATTTTTAGCAAGAATTTACCTTCTCAGAAGTTCCTCTTCTTTTGAGATGTGTATCAGTAGAAAGTCACAAATTAAAATTTAGATTACTCTTTCTTAATACACTCAAGCCCAAATAAAAGTAAGGAGGATCGGTGACAAAAATCTGTATTTATGTTCACTGAACTGAAACTTGAACTTAAGGAGAGGTCTGGTCAAAAGAGACCTTAGTTCTTATCAGTTAAAGTTTCAGTCTTGTCTTTAAAACTAGAAAAAACACTATTGTTGGGAAAGAAAAATTTGGAGGAGGAGAAGGAGTTAGAAAAGATGCATCTTAAAACAATTTTTTCACTCATGTCTTCAGCCTCTTTTTATAAAAAAAAAACCCAAACAGCAGTGACTGTTTTCCCTTTCCTCTTCTGATACTTCTTAAAGTTGCTGAGTTCTTTGCTTTGCCCTGTTTTACTCTGCTCCTTCTCTAGCTACTATGGAATGAGGTAATGTAGTGAAAGCATGAAAGGACAAAGTGGGCATGGCTGTAAGTTGACAGCAGTAGCTGGAGAAGGCTTTCTTTATCTGCCTCCTTGAAGTAAGTGTTGGCACCTTTTCAGTCTACTCTAGGTCATAGAATTTGGTCTGGAAGTGAACAGGATGAAACTTGGGCTTTTGACCCTAAAACCTGTCCTTACTTGCTGTAGAAAACTGCATTGCTCCTCCTCTTGCTCTTGCTAGTGCCCCAAACACACACACAGTGAGATGTCCGGGGTTACCCGCGTGTCGAGCACGTGTTGGACTTGATCCAGTAACGCTAATGTGTAACCTGCTTTCTGTCGTTGTCAGCTGGTGCCCGCGGAGATGAACTCTGGATAGGTAACGTTCCCAGAGATCCTCTGGAAAACTTTAACTTTGGTGCAGATTACTCTGATGTAGCTAACTGCGATGGCATTGGCTTCTACCTTGGAGTGGACTGATTGACCCTGAAATGACTCTCTAACCTGCGTCTTAAACAGTGTAGTTGGTTCTGGTGCAAATAGATTCATTCTGAAGTGATGGACATTTTGATTCTCATGCAAAATAGCTACATCCTACCAGAAGGGGTTGAACCAGTTTCTCTGAACAGTGATGACCTTCACTGTACAGTTTTGGGTATGTCTCAGGGATTCCTTGTGGAAATAAGGGCAGTTAACAAAAAAAAAAAAAAAAAAAAAAAAAAAAAAAAAAAAAAAAAAAAAAAAAAAAGAAAAAAAAAAGAAGGAAAAAAAAAGAAAAAAGTAAATAGTTTTAAAAGTAAATAATAATTTAAGGTAGAGCGTCACCTAAGTGAGAGCGCAAGAAGGAGAAATCTTTGTTCAGTTTTATAGTCAACGGTGTCTGGCTTACGGACTCTTTCTCTTCTCGGGGCTCTCATCTCAAGTTCAACATACAGAATCTTTTTCATCACGCTCAGCTTTAAACTTTTTATTTAAAGATACCCTTCCCCAATGAGCTTTCAGAATACTTATTGTAGATTTTAAGAGAAATGGTATATTAATTTATGCTATTAACATCACCTCATAAATTATAAGTTTTATACTAAAGCTGTNTTAGATGCAGTAACAGCAAAATGAAGCTTCAAACTGAATTTGGCCACTGGTTTGCAGGTTCAGTTCTAGGTCTTTTGCCTTGGCCATGCCCCTAAAGCCAGCAGCAGATCACAGCAATATCCTAATTTTTCAATACTCATCTTCCTTGTTTAAAAAAAAAAAAATTAAATAGAAAGCCACTTCCCCTGGCTTCTCTTTGCTATTAGGTACAATTCTCCTTTGACAATTTTTCTCTGATTTTTGCCTAGCAGGCGATAAGCTTCTCAGGGCTTTCAATGCTTTCCAAATGAGAACTGCAAATCCCCATTTTCAGTTGGAAATCTAGCTGTTGCCATTTTCTCCACAGTGCCTGAGGCAGACCTGCAACTGTGCTACCCCTCAGCATTATCAATATAAAGCCTTTATGCTCAGCCATAGAGAGAAGCATGCTACTAACGAGAAGGGATCTAAGCAAGAACCTGGAGGAACTGGAAGGCAGAAGGAGACAAAATGATGCATCTTTTCTTGTATCATAATTATGAAGCCATAGAACAAATCAACTTTGAGGTATCTAAGTGCATATGGTTCCCCTCAAAGCTGGTGTAAAGTCTTCCTAGGTGAAAGGAAACGTCAAAGCGTGTCTTAAAGAATGCCTTATGCACCAGGAGAGCACGAAGCTATTCCTGATAAGCCTCTGTACACTGTCAAAATTCATCTTGTGTTAAGTACTTTTGTACAGAGACTAATTGAGCTGCTATTATTGCGAAAATGATGTAAATTATATTCTATTCTATGTCCAATTTTTTTCATTCTTTAAAACTCCAATCTTATGTAAAGAAATTAACTTTTAGGTTCAACTAGCCTTATTCCATTTGTCAACACATAAAGGGCACAACAGGTATTGAGCATTTAAAATTGCTACACTGGCTCTTTGGTGAAGAGGTGACAAGAATGCTAATTGCTGTAAGAGCTGATACTCAAAAACATTTGTGAGGGAGCATGGATTCTACTTGGGAACCACATAAAAAACAGCCTTGAGCACCACTTTAACCAGGCCAGCAGTATTTCCCAGAGGAAGAGGTGTGAAATATCTCTGACTACACATACCTCTCAAGTGGATCTCTCACATCCAACAGTAAGACACTGATGCACTGAAGTCAACAGGTTGTGTGGGTGTGGAAACCCACCTGGAATGATCCACCTTGTAAAGCTAAGATCAAGACCCGTAACTGCTTGGTAGCCGCGTAACCATGAAATTGGTGGCAGTGAAAAAATGAGAGGTGAACCAGGAAAAGGCAAGAGTGGTGGCCCGTTTCAGAACACTGTGGCAGACAGGACAGAGGGATTCCTATTCCAACTGTGTACAAACTGAAGTTTATTTTTGAAAGTGCAGCTTTATTGCAAACTTAGTTTGCTCATGGAAAAATGTTACTCACTTTTCAGGGAAGAGTCGTCAAGCGATGTACAAAAATTGAAGTCTAAGTGGGGGAAGAGACTTGATAGCTTAAGGTGTCTTAAAGAAACACAGGTACATAAGGGCCATTGATTTCAAATGGGAATCATGGACCTGCATAACTCTGACAGCTTTTGAAATTCCCTGTCTAAATCAATGCACAGATTAGGAGCTGGGTTCTGTTTTGAGTTAGACCAGTACAAACTCACCGTGACCTCAGACCAGAAAGCTCCTCTGTAATTTATACCAACGCAACCAAGCAGAACTTGGCTCTCAGTTCCTATCCTCTCATCCCCCCCAGCATTTGTTAAGAAAGAGAAATATGATGTGGGGCAAATATACTCTGCACTAGCTGCAGCTTCATTAGAAGTTTGATGGGCACAAGAACCATTTCAAGACCAAAGTCCTGAAACCGATACATAGAAATTAACACCCTCTAAAATTACACGAATACACAAGCAGATTAAAGAATTAACCATTTGGTATACTAGTTCTCCACTCTTTTTCAGTCAGACATCCCAGCACATTGAAGAAGGTATATGAACACAATGAAAATCATCTGCAAATCAAACAGTTGTCTCCTCAACAAAGTATGGGTAACATAATACAAAAATAAATAAAAGCCTTGTCAGATTTGCCTCATTCACAATATCACGGGGCATTCCTCAATCAGCAGGACAATCACAAGCAGGATTTCATAGGCTTCAATTAAACTTTTTATGTGATTTAAAAACATTTAAGTGTTACAAACATATTTAAATCACCACTTAAAAATATTCGGCTTATATTATTAAGATCTATTTTACCAAGTATGAAATAATGACTTCATAACAACAGAAGCATGAAAATAATTTTTGTTTCTTCCACCCACATACACTTGCAATTTTAGAAAAGGACATATGCATCATCCATACTCTTTTATATTTAAAGAGGACAGATCATTCAGGAAAAGAGGGATAGTATGATTGCTACAATAGTAAGAAGACACAAGACCTATCCCATTTAAACTCTGTTCTTTAGGAAGATGGAAGGAGAGGTTTGGGTCAGGTATTTTGGTGTGTGCCTGACTGCTAACGAAATGAATTTCTATAGCAACTAAACTTCATTCAGTGATCCTTTGCTCAAAAAGTTTATTAGGCCTCCCTATTACATGTGCTTGGTTCTCTTAATTTCCTGAAATAGACTAGAATACACACAGGTAGGACTTTTTACTGTAAGGTAGAATAAAATCCATTGTCTACAGTACAAGACTGAAATGTAGAATTTTCAATTTTCTCTCCTCTGCATCTCTGTAACAAACCAAGTAGAGCAGAGACTTATGTTAAACAGGAGCCACTTTTACAGTCAAAGTCAGAGTACAGTAGCAAGTTTGAGCCCTATAGAGTCATAAGCAAATTCTTTCTTGATAAGGAGATGCAAGTAAACACCTCAGAATTTGTTGCTATTACCTCTTGTTTAAAAAAAAACAAAATTAAAAATAATAATTATTTTAAAAAATCTAAAACCTAGCTGACTCCTTTCTTTAGGACCTGGAATTACTACCAAATAGTAAATACTGTCATTAGCAGGTGATCAGTACAAACAAAACCATCCTGCAGACAGAAGGAATTCTTACCTATTTTGTTTTAGCGATTTCTCTTTTGGTTAGCCATGACTGCTGATAGGTACCTGCTAGTTCCTTACATACATTCAGCTTCCCAAACAGAGCATCAAACCCTACAAGTAATGAAAAAACTATATGGCTCTCAGGGGATTAAAAACTATCCAAGAAAGTCTCACTAGTTAGACATATTGTGAGAAATGTATCCATTTGAAACTTACAATGGGTCTGACCTAGACTGGTGTGGATGGGCAGAAAACCAACCTAATTCTTCCTGTTTCAGCTGGGAAATTCCTGTCAGCCTGTCAGGCGGAGAGTTCTGGACAAAGACACACTTGAAAAGGCAAATCATCAATGCTACAAGGCCACAGTAATTCAGCAAGGAAGGGAATTTCTCACAGGAATCTTCACTAATCCATGATCTATATTTCAATCCTTCTGTTTATCTTTCTTTATTTTTTTCCCTGGGCTAACTTCATATCAGCCTTCAAATTTATGGGCAACCAGTCAACTGATCCCTTTGCTACTCAATGAATTACAAATCATGATAATAAAAAATCCCAAAAATCAGCATGCAGTAAGAACAGTGACCAGTTCTGGAAGGGGACAACTCCCACTTCTTCACCAAAAGAAGAAAAGGAATCACTGCTCCCTGCACCTCAAACACACACACACACACACANGAAAAGGAATCACTGCTCCCTGCACCTCAAACACACACACACAAGGTCAAGAGACTATTTCAAGAAACTGCCAAACTCATCCTTGAATCATGATCTTGATTTAGGACTTCAGTGCACCACTCTCAATGTGTGCAGCCAAGTTTTCCATGCCAGATGCTACCTTTGGAAAAAGAGTAAATTTAAAAAAAAAAAAATCAAGAGACTTCTGCCTACTGGAAAACTTTCTACCAGATGCTAATGGGATGGCAAGCACTGATCCGAACCCTAGGGAACAGTAACACATATCAGTGATCTGAGGTATCTTCCCACTTCTAGGTCTTACTGCTAAGATCAATTACATCCAGTAACTGTGCTGTATCCTTAAGGAATTATTGGGGAACAGTGAACCTGCCTGCAATAAATGAGCACCGGTGCGTAACAAGCACATGTGAATGCTACAGCAAGGTTCACAGAGGGCTAACCCTGGTCAGTACTGAAGCAGGGGTTTTCTTCTCAACCCCCTCTTAAAAAAAAGGGAAGAGAAGACACAAAATAAAGAGAAAGGAAAAAAGGAAAGATAGAAAACACAGGTCCCCCATCTACCTGCAGGGAGCCAGGCAGACAAGCTCAGTTGGAGGTGGTGAAGGGTGCGGATGCGTTATTGGTACTGGTAGCGGTGGCACCGGTCACTGCGAAGCCCGTGGGAGGAGCTATGGAGCTGTGGCTGGGCTGCAGGTCCTTGGGAATGCCACTGTGGGAGCTCAGCTGGTGCCCAAAGGCTGCGCTGAACTGAGGGAGCTGTTGCTTAGGGGAGGTGGAGCCCATGAGTTCAGCAGAGGCAGGACCCATGCCACTGAAACTGGTCTGCGGTAACCCCGGAAGCACACTGGAGCTGTTGGGGGTCACAGTGGCGAAGGCAGGCTGGGTGGTCTCTGAGTGCGAGGTGGTAGGTGGTGTGGACAGGGAGGTGGACAGGAGGTGTCCATCTGCACCAAGAAGGTTGCTAAACGGAGAGGGGTCCCCAAGATTGACAGGAAGATTTCCCCAGTGAGTTCTGGGGTTGACCACCCCGCTAAGTGGCACATCCAGCTGAGTTGGGAGCAAGTGCTGTGCCATCATGGGCATCTCTGCTGAGAAGGTAGCTGCCAAGTTATCACCAGAAAAGGATGTGGTGTGAGGGGATGTGATATGGTCACTGTAGGGAGACGGCACATGCTCACTATCATAATGGCTTCCATGGGGTGAGGAGTGTGAATGGTCACTGCTGTATTGCTGTCGTGAGGTGATCAGGTCATCTGCCTTGCTCAGCAGCTGGGCAGGGTGGGGCCTCTGGGAGGCATGGCTGCCATCATGAAGTCCATGAAACTGTCCCGGGAAGGCTCTCTCCCCAAGGCCACTCTGGCTTATCAGAGTGGCAGAAGTAAGGCCAACGTTGGCTGGGGCTGAGAACTGCCCCTGGATCTGCCCTGCCAGGGGCGTAGGTGGGTTGGACAAGGTAGCAGAACGGAGCAAGTTCTCATCCAGCTCCAGACCGGAGAAATTATCATGTACCATACGCCCATTCAACAGCTCCCCCAGATCCGTGTTAACCTCTCGACTCAAGGACTGCATTCCTGGAGCTCCAGCACCTGTAGAGAACACCCCTATCGCTCTATCTGACAGCTCCTGAACTGGCACACCATCTGTCTGTGTAAGTACTCCAATGGTACTCAGGCACTCAAGAGAAGTTACAGCCTGTAGGGCCCGCTCCAGTTCCTCGGCCTCTTCTGTGGTCGGAAGAAGATCTCCATTTTTACCTGCAGAAGCAAGGAATGGGCAGTTAGTGCGCTGCTCTCGGGTGAGCCCGGCCCTGGCACCCAAAGAACAGACAGCTCACTACAGAGCTGCATGGCATGGTAACCTTCCAGCATGGCTTGCAGTACACAGCATCATTCATCAGTGTCCACTAGCTAAGCAAGCTAAGAAAACCGTGAAATTACACCTTCCTCTTTAATGGAAATTCCCCTCTTCCCTCTCTCTTCCACAGTCTACAATAGGAGATACCTCTTAAACTTCCTAGACTTAAGTAAAAATGCTTAAGATCTTCTTCAATGCTGCAATAATACGTAGTCCACAATCCCTCTTTCTACTTACCACATTACAGCCTGGACCTACAGTTTACACAGAGAGTATAATTTAGGTTAAGTTCAATTCAAACACAGTCTGATGTCATGTTATATCAGAAAATGACCAAAGAAATCATGTACCCAACTCCAGGCTGTTCTAATTTCTTTGTTATATGTGATAGGTACTGAGCTTTAGAATACAGAAATTCAAGCACATTTCTGATCAAAAGCTAGTTTCAAAAATGTATTTAAAGATTTTATTCTCTCTCTCTTCTCTTTTTATCAAAGGCCAACATTGACTGTGATTCCAGCCCCACTCGATGGCAGAAAGATGCCATTACTGAGAATACTCTTGATTAAACTGTAGCACTGACAGGTGGTAAAAATGTAAAATGAATTATTAAAATACTAAACCAATTATGATTTTCAGAGCAGTAATTATATGAGCAAGCAGAGAACTACGCACACAACCTTCTTAAAGTCTGCTTTACTTCAGAGCTCACAAACAATAGCGCAAATGCTCACTTCTTTCTCTGGCATTTATCACCTCTGTAGGAAAGCAAGCAATTTCTCAAAATGCAGTTTAGAAACACTCCCTTCTTCAGTTCACTGACTGTGTTCATGCTAGCATAAAATAAAATAAAATGGTACCTTCAAAGAAATCAAAATCTTGCAAGTCATCGGGCAGCCGCGGCAGGACATCAGAGAAGTCCTCCTGATTCAATTCCAAGTCATGTGGAATGTCTGTGATTTCATTGGCGATATCATCAGGCAGCTCATCGGCACTGAGCTCTGGTGTGGAGGGGCTCCTGAAAAGAAAGGAACATTAGTCCCTGGTGTTCAACTCTGCTTGCTCCAAAGGACAACTATCAGTTCATATCCATCTACAATGGATGCTTCCCCACACATTTTTCCCCCTATTATCTAGGAAAAAAAAGGTCTTTAGGAAGCTTACACTTAAGCTACTCATTAATTACATAAGAGGCAACATCAGGAGCAAGGGATTTTACCCATTGAACCGAATCATTGCTCAAATCCAAAATGACCCACTCTAAAGGTTTTTTTCAACAGTCACATGGAGATGCAATTTCTCCAACGCTGCTCAGCGCAGGGAAGTCACAGCTTTGTACAGTGCTCATTGGCAACGCTCAGAGGGAAACTGGGCAGGAGCAGCACTGACCGTATGTGGGGTATCTCTACTGGCAGTGAGACACTGGCAGGCATGGTGAGGTTCCCTTGGGGCACTGCAGGAGGAATGGGTTTCTGGGGCCGGCGTGGGCCTCGCCTTCTCTTCTTCTTGTGTTTTTTGGTAAGTGCAGGCGGCTTCGTTTTTTTCCTGGGTTTCCTCTGCTGCTGGTGCTGAACTTTACGGGAGCTGTCCCCTCTCAAGAAATTATCCTTTGGGAGAAAAACAATACCAATGGGAGCATATTAAGAACAACTATTACTTTCCTTGCTTTTTTCACCCTGGTCATTTTCCACAGACATGTGGAATGTAATGTAAGAGGGACTGTTAACACACTCAGACACGGTTTAAAAACGGAGCTTTTTCCTTATTTGTTGACCCCAATGGCAAAAATAACATAGACCAAATTATGAGGTATGGTAAATAGGAGATTGTGCAGTGTCACTTGAATAATTATCATAGCAAATCCTAACTAAATAGAACAAAACTGTAACCTTTAGCAGCACTCCTGTAAGCGTTGAAGACAAAACACTGTTGTGAGGTGGTGTTAACATGGATAATGTGCAGCAGCTGAAGCCAGAATCCTCAAGTGCCCACTGAGGTAACAGAGGGACAGCACTGAGGAGATGAAATTTATACTGCTGGACTAGAGTAAGGATGTGGGTAAACAATTATGGCCTCATTGCTTCTGAACAGCAATCACCAACCCATTAAAAAATAAATCAAACCATTAGTCTTCAGTTGCCATCATACTGGGAATGGCAGAGGATTGTATTTGCTACAGAGATAAACCTTGAGAGACATACTGAAGACTGCCTGGAAGAGGGGGAAACCCCATACAGATCCGTGTAGCACAAACCCTCACATTTTAATTCAAAAAATTCTAATTCACAATTATTGGAGAGGCTGGACAAAAACAGTAACAAAGAACTTTCAATAACCCAACAAAACAAAACAAAAAAGGTAGTTTTACACCTAATTGAAAGTAGGGCAAGAAGCCTTGAAGAAGGGGCGGGACAGAAGTGGTTTTGTTCTGGAAGATTGGTGTCATAAAAGGAGGGCAGAAGACATCAACTTCATTTCTCCATTCTCTCAATTTGAGGTAGACCACTGCTTTTTCTCTGGGATCCGCAGATCCCTGAAGGAGGTGAAAGGTAAACTCTAATAGTTACTAAAAGGTAAATAAAGTAGCAAAACCTTATTTGCATCCTTGCCATTGCTATCTACATTTCCTTTAGAAAATACTTTGGGTCCAGTGTACTGAGACTGCTTAAGATGCAATGTTCTTAATACCACACTCATATTATATTCAGATTCAAGGACTAGGAGTGAGCCCAAATAAAATGACCACAGGATCTCCCACAATGATCTTCTATTTCTCAATTCAAGACAATAATCAAATTTCCTCCAGTGAAGGATATTCTCACATACACTTTATTATACCCTCAAAACTATGTAAAAGATTTTCACAAGATACTTCATATTTTGGAAATGTTTTACCCTTTTAAGAAAAAATAATAGCAAACCAGCTCTTAAGTTCATAAACTTGCTAGTTGTCAAGGAAGTGTTCATAGGAAGACTGGGGTTAAAACTCCTGATCATCCCAATACACAAATAAATACAACGATGGCTTTGTACTTACCATTTTTTTGGCATGTTCTTCGCACAGAGGTGTCTGATGTGTAATGTCAAAAACTGGCACAGAGCACTGTTGACCATCTGCAAACTTGGCTGTGCAACTCGAGAAGAGCTGCTGAGAACGGTTCAATAAGATATCTGTACATTTCTGCATCAGGAATAACACAAGGCAACAGTGGAGGAACACCCTTTGATTTATCAATCTGATAAAGATCAGAGCCTTCAACTCTATCTGTCCATAGATACTATTTTTAATGAGTGCCTTAAGTTTGCTATTCAAGTTCAAAGCTAGGTAAGGCTTAAACTCAACTTTTCAAGTGAAAAAAACTGCATTCATGCAGAATCTCTAATGATTTTATTATATACTGAGATAGTTTTATAGAAGCAGCCATTTCACTAATGAGTTCTTAGCAAAAAGAAGCCTTTTCCTGGAGTCTTAATCAATAGATCAATAGTAGCAGTTGGAACAGTGTAGTCAACAGGACTATTTCCTTACAGACTAATGACAATCCATACTGAAACTTTAAAGAAAGAGTATTTCTTAATTCAATCTTTTAAGGTACATTCTTGGCATTTATTTTTAGAGCACAGACAAAGAAGTTTCAAGATCCTTCCTGCTCCTCTGAAAAACAAGATGTGCAAGCAGACAGAAAGGTCAAGTAAATCCAAACGTAAGCTTACTGAGATTTCCTTCAGAAAAATCCCTAGCAGGAGTAAAAATGTTTCCAGACTTAGAGCAAATCAAACAGAAAATTCATTGTGTCTTTTATCAAACAACATTAGAAGCGCTCCCTCCATCTTGAACAGTTCTCAGACCTCAACATCACTATGTATGTTCATAAAATGTTAAAACAACAACAAAAAAAAAAGGACAAAGAAAATGAAAAACCTGCAGAACAATCCAGATAGCAGACTTGGATGAATGGGTCAGAACCAAGAACTTGTTCATTTTAGAGAAGAAAATGAAGAGATAAAAAATGGGCATACATGCAAAACTCTTGACTACCCTGCTCTACAAAAAGCAATATACAAGACCACTTAAAATTAAAAAAAATACCCAAACAGAAAAAACCTCATCAGAATCACGAGGCAAATCCCAAACACAGCTGAACGCCATGGTGCTCTCTCACAGAGGTTTTGGGCTGCTCTGCAGACTGCTTTTAAGTGGCCTGCAAAAAATGAACCAATAAAAACAAGGCATCTGCAAAACAAAAAGATTGAAAAGGTGCTGCAGTCTGACAGTAGCTGAATACATCAGTCACTTTTAATATCAAACCCAAAAGCTCCAACAAAAGGAGTCACCTCAACAAAAACACCAACAATTCTTAGGCTAAAAACCAAAAAAGACAAAGTCTGCAGAATTTTTAAGTAGTACAGATCATAAGTCTGCCTTTTTATAGTCTTCAGAACCAAAACTCACATCTAATGTGCTCTCTTCTTTCTGCAATCTTCAGCCATTGACTTTTAACATCCTTTCCAGGCCTTGCTTGAAATTCCAAGCACAGGGAACCCTTCCTCATCTGGACTATGAGGTTCTGTGACTCCTTCTATTCTGTTTCTTTAAACAACACAAAGTATGATTTCCATCTTTCTAGTCAGAGTAAGCCACCTTTTCATACTATGCGTAAAAACCTTTTTCCATAAAACTGTCACAGGAAGGTGGTCTATTGGAACCTGCCAAGAGCTGTATGACAGCCAAGAGCCTCAAAGCCACATGGTTTGTACCAAGTCATTGTGAAGGATGATCATTTGGTAAAGGTTTCTTGCACACACTAAATACAGCTTACAAAGTAAAACGATGTTCCTATTACAGATACCAGTAGCAGACTACTTATCTTCACTGTCTACAGACCCAAATCACACAGCCAAATTAAAAGCAAAGTAGTTGATGACACACTGACAAACAGGTATTTCTTTGTGAAAACTTAGCTCTCAATGCAAAAATCTAGCAAACAAACAAACAAAAAAAATCCCTAAAACAGAACAGCTTCCATGTCTGAATGCAACCCCCGAACAGAGTTAAGAGGATACGCTGAAAACAGTGCCTGGTGAATGGAAGGGCCTTGTTAGTGCACTGCTCTCCCTTCGAAGTCCCACTGCAGGTTGTTGGTTCTGCATCTCTCTGCCTTGCTTGGCTTGTGCTGGAAAGAAAGCATAAAAGAGTTTAGAGACAAACCCCCGGTCTCTGGTGGTTACTTAACACAATTACTATACTGAATGTAGCACGGTAGGATGAAAACTGTAACGTGATCCAGATGGGTGCACACTACTACCAGGCTCTACACAGGGACACAGAATAGATGTCAATGACAGGTGAAGGTGTGACTGTAGTAACAGCATTATTGCTTATTTCACAGGGCCTTAATTGTAATGAGAGGTGCTATGTGCTACTACCATGTAAATATTAGAACACCTTGCAACAGAGCCAAGGGCAGCAGTAGGTGAGTGTCAACACAGGTGACCCTCAAAATGAGGTCAGTCTTTAGAATTCAATGTACTGGGTATACCTAGATGGGAGTCAAGTGCACTTCCAAGCCTGTTCATAAATCAAAACATGCCGAGCATCCCCAGAGCTGACATGCAAGCATGTGCTCAGACAAACTTAGACTGAGCTCTGGAGTGGCAGAGCCTGAGCGTGCTCAACATGGATAAAAGCTCTCCTTCACCAACGTGCTACAGCCCAATCCACCAGCAGGTGCCCGGAGCTGGGCGCTCCCCCAGCACAGCCCCTGTGCTTTGAGCCTGAGCTGCAAGCAGGCGACCAGACAGCGGTGTGGACGATACTCAAGCGTTACACAGCCCGCCTGGGGTTAGCCTGCCCTCCAGGCACGTGTCACCTTCATGGAGATAAAGCTGGCGATTCCAGGGCTGACTTGCACCTCTGTACACGTTGTTTTCTAGGTTGACAAAAAGCTGTCTGTAGCCTGACTGTTTTCCTTCAGCCATTTCTGTCATCAACTGCACTTTGACTGAGCAAAGTTTTAGTTAGCGATATTACCCCGTGAAAAATTTTCTATCTGAAAAGACTCTGTGGTTAAATTGACCAGAGTGATGACAGGCATACCTGGCTTTGCTGGTCTGACCAAAACAATGTAAACTTTTTTGGTTAATAAAAGGCAAAAAAAATAGGAAAAAAAAAACAGCAAGAGCTTGTTAGTCCAGGTGAAGTTTTGCTGTAGTTTAAGTTTGGAGAAATTTTACACAACTTTTTAAACTAGTAATGGACTTCTATATTACACCTCAGAGCAGCTCTTCAGAATCAGTTCACCTCCCTTACAATAAACCCTGCAACTGTCATGAACCACATCCCACTGTCCAGGAACAAAAGCATCCCATTGAACAGAATATGCTCTCAGTACCTGGCTCCAGTCTGCATCTTACACTATCCACTACACCCCACAGTCACACATCCTGTAAAGCAAAACCACAACAGCAAAAGGATGCTTCTGATAGCACAAATGTAACACCAGGGTTCAGACTTAGTCTGTTCCTGCACAAATATGAATCAACCAACTCCATATGCTGAGAGCTGGAGGGATGTTGACATTATCTAGAAAGAATTCCCACAGAAGGTAACCTTAAAAGTTGTTAGAAGTTATGTGTTTTGTTGCCAAGTTTTATTGAACGTTAGATTGAGTTAAATCTAACAAAAAGCATGAGCTTAAATTTGGTTTGCTGGGAAGATAATTAAGAGGAGGTACCGACTTGTCAAAAAAAGCTGTCTGAAAAATGAAATCTGAATTGAAGCAGTGAACTAGAGACCAGACTGGCATACTAAAAGACCAGATACTGCTGAACAAACCATCCACATTTTAAAACATAAAGCTGGGGGAGGCCTGTCTTCATGGAAAGCTCTGTATGTTTTACTCCACTGACAGGCATTTACGTGCCATGTTTTTTCTGCCTCCTGCATGACTACCAGTTCCAGAGTTCACCATTTCAGCTGCTGGATGCTCAGCCCATCTCCACCCCGCCAGCCCAGCCCAGCCCAGCCCCAGGCTCGTGCAGGCACAGGGCAAGTCTAACCTGGTACAAGCACACGTAGCTCTCCGCAGCTCCTGGATGAGCTGCCCCGCGCGCTCCGGCTCTCTGCTGGCCGCCTGCAGCAAGGCTTTCCGGAGCGTGTGCCGGCATTTCTTCTGGCGAGATTCTGCCCGCTCCAGGCGGCAGAGGTGCTTGTATTTCTGCTGAAAGTAAGTGCAAAGTCTGGTCACCCTGGAACTCCTGTCATCTGCATTGTCATCATCGGACCTGAAGAAGGGAAAATAAAAACAAACATGCTTTAAGTTACTACTCTTTTTTTTTTCCCCACTGAAGCTAATTTGTCATTTTAATAGAATTGTTAAGTTGGCATCCATCTTCTAGCCACATAAACATCCAAACATTAAAATCAGGCAGGCATGCTTGAGAAATAGTAAGAGCAGAGTCCCTTTTAAATTCTAAAGGTATTTGCTCTTCTTAGTATGTTATTATTAGAGATTACATCAACTTATCATCAAGTCTGACACATTTAAATGCCCAGAGCCTGCTGTTCAAAAAGAAATCTATACTGTTAATCTTTATTTACTGTAAATGTCTCAGCAAATGAGACCAATGCTTAAATCAAAGTGCAATTAATGGAGACGACAAGGGTGGGGAATTGTGCAGTGGAAATTTATTGAGGAAAGATCATGCTGGAGAAGATGGTCAAATCCTAACATGTACCAAAACTGCTGACTTTTTCCAAGTTTTTTTTCAGTCTGTCAGGTGGTGTATTCCTTTTTAAACCAAAATATACACTAACACAGCTAACAGCCGATACCAATTTCCCCTTGCTGCAAAGCTGCAGTTGAGTTACAGTACAATAGCAGAGAAGAAATTCACATTTAACTCCAAAGATACTGAGGGAAAAATCAGGCCAAGGCTAAGCAATGACCAGATGAAGGACTAATCCAGCACTTTGTTGGCTTAAGAAAGCCCTTCTCCATTTATCTTGTCTCTCTGAATGTCCAGGCACATATCAACAAGACCATCAAACCACGTCTACACATTCAGTTAAATGAAATAAAAGTCATGAAGAAGAAAATCATCACTGGAACTTGTTAAAACAATGAGGACCATGAAGCTATCCAGAAGTTCTCTACAACAAGCACTAGTTTGTAGAATGAGATTTTTGTTCATGGAGTAACAAAATACATGTACTGAATCTAAGCAGACTCCTTTTAGTTTCTCCTTTAAGCTTCTTCTTATAGAACAGAGAAACCTTTTGCCAACTTTCCTACATGTAACACAAAGAAAGGCCAGGGGAGAGAAGAGAAATCCAAACAAATAAAGCAAATCAAAAGCTCACAATGTTCAGAGCCTGTGGGACTGAAAGAGCTGACACTCAAACCTGTGCACAGCAAAGGAGGCCACAACTGAGATGCAAGAGATGTGAAATACCAGCCATGATATTTACTAAATAAAGTAAGATCCAGAAATGCAGACAGCAGATCTGTCCCTGAAAGGCAATATGGTGCAGACCTACTTTCTTTTCTGGAAACTCTGACTCTATTTACAGACAGGCCAAATGGAAGAGACTGCAGCCATCTCCACTAAGGCTTTCCACAAAAACTCTGCAGCAGCAAACTGCCCGGGACACAAATGCATTTTTGTGAAGTTCTGTGTAAAGTCAACCATACTATGTATTTTGTCTGTTAAAACAGATCACTTCTTATTTTCCAGAAGCATAAATTACAAGTAATTAACCTCTGCAATTACATAACTAGCAGCAAATATAACCTCTTAAAAATATTTAACATATACAATGTTTAGGATATTCTTACATTGAAAATTAAAAGAAAATACACTTTTAAGATCTCTTAGGTAAGAATGCTTGCTGGGAAAAACTACCTGTTTAGAAAAAATGAACAGTGGGCCATTTTAATACAAATTTTCCTTTTCCTAACATATTAGTGAAAGAGGAATACATGGGTAGCATATATATTTATGCTCAATTAGGTTTAATATCTTAGATATTTCATTACTGCTCTGGGCCAAGACTTTCAAACAAAGTTACTGGTTTAATTTTAAATATAGTTAAAAATTAACTTTAAGAATAACAGCAGTATTCCTTAGAGGAAAGGAGTTTCTTTTGGGTGGAAAGAGTGGTTTTTAATGTACATTTTTCTATATTTGAGACTTTTTACTTCTCTCACATTGAAAGAGTCAGAAAAAATATCATTGTATGCTAAAATATTGTTGATCTTCAGTTTAGGAGATCTTTTTTTAAAGAACAGATGAAGACATATATCAAAAGTATAGAAAGAAATCATGCCTGCTGTGGGCAAGGGCTTATTTTGAGCCAAACAGTTTCTAAAAGCCTGTCCAGAACTTTGTTCCCAGGCCAGTAAGATTAGCCAAAACATTTATATGTTCAAAGAAACCTAAAAATATCAAAATAAAACATTTTTTTTAGTAGGCATGAAAATGAAAGATACTTTTATTGTTATTTCATAGACAAGTTTGCCAAATTCTATTTAGTTTATTCTCCTAAGATGCATACAGAACTTCTGAAGTTCAACTTAATGTGTGGCATTTCATTTTTACAAAGATTTCTGAAAGTGCACACGAGCCATTTGATAACCCAAAATGCTTTTTCCCAACCCTTCCCTTTCAGACTGTCATGTGGAAACATCAGGGGGATTAGTGCTGAGTGTTCATGAAGAAAACAAAGACAGCACGAAGCAGCAGAACGGAAGAGCAAAAGGGTAGCACGAGCAGCCA
Organism: Notiomystis cincta; assembly: GCA_013398075.1. Lineage (NCBI taxonomy): Eukaryota > Metazoa > Chordata > Aves > Passeriformes > Notiomystidae > Notiomystis > Notiomystis cincta. Next base: position 18,080 of record VZRX01000049.1, read on the forward strand.
GGCACCACCAGGGAATGAGGAGAACATGCTCTCTATTCTGAGACACCCCAGCAACCAGACTTCAAAACCCTCCTTACAGAGCATTTTGAAGAACCTTCCCTTCTTTCTTTTAGCTATTCTACTTATTGGGAATTATTAAATCCAACTTTTGACAACACAGTGTTGATCCTTTGAGCGAGTTGATATGAGGAGGGACTCACACTCCTTTTTTAAACTTGCTACTTGAAATGTTTGCTTTATCTATATTTCAGCGTAGGAAGTGAAAAAATACTTTGTTATGAAGTAATTTGTTTTCCAGTACTTTCTAAGATACCAGACTCAGTAATCAAATAATCTTGGGGGAAGCTTCAGTAATCTGCAGCAGGGAACAGCCCCTGCTTTCTCTCCAAATTGCTGCTCCCACAAGGGATTCCTCCCACCTCAGCAACCTTCTCTGCCAGCACCCAGCCTGCACTGTGCCCATTGCCAACTCCTGTGCTATTTGAACTCAAACATTTGTGCCTGCCTCGAAGCACTGCACCCCGAAATCCTGGGAGCATAGGAACACAATTTTTCAAAATTAAAGCACAGAATAATAAAGGCAAACATTTGGCCTGCGTTTCCACAGATGATTGCAACAATATGAATTTTACAGATTAAAAGGCCAGAAGGCAAGTGAACCAAAAAAATGTGTTATTGTTGTCATGGTTTAACCCCATCCAGCAACTAAGTACCACAGTGCTGCATGCTCCCTCTCCCTGCCTGCTCAATCTCCCTGCTCCCACCAGTGGGACGAGGAGGGGAAGCAGAAAAAAACAAACCCTTGTGGGTTGAGCTAAGAATAGCTTATTAATGGAAATAAAGTAAAATATACTACTACTATTTATTGTAATGAAAAAAAAAGAAAAATAAGCTCCAAGTAAAACAAGTGATGCCCTATACAGTTGCTCACCATCCACTGACTGATACTCAATCCCACCTCAAGCAGCAATCGGCTCCTCCCAGCCACTTCCCCCAGTTTATGTCCTGTCCATGATGTTCTAGGCTGTGGAGTGTCCCCTTGGCCAGCTGGGGTCAGCTGTCCCAGCTGTGCTCCCTCGTGGCTTCTGGAGCAGCTCCTCTCTGGCAGGGCACAAGGAACTGAAGTGTCCTTGACTTAAGGTAAGCACTACTTAGCTACAGCCAAACCATCAGCGCATTATCAACGCTGTTCTCGTGCCGAATCCAAAACACAGCTCTGTGCCAGCCACTAAGAAGAAAATGAGCATCATCCCAGCCAAAACCAGGGCTCTGTTAAGACATTAATTTTAAACAAATCTAGTGCATTTTTGAGAGTTTAAGAGCTGCTAGAGTATCACACAAGAAGTTGAATAGAGGTTTCCCCCACAGTCGCACAAGCAGAAATGCTGAGAACTGGCTGTCCAGTAAAGCAGAATTTAACTGCTCACTTTCTTTCACTAGTCTGTTCTGAGAAGCATTCCTCCTACTGTCTTCCATGGAGTCAAAAGGAAAAGGACAGAATGCAGTTAGTTGGTGGGGACCACAAGCCCAGACACAAATGAACAGAGAAAAAAGAGCTTTAATTTTACCATGAAAACCAGAAAGTAAATCCCCTAAGTTTAGGAATGTGATTTCAAAACCTAAAAGTTTTGGGAAATTATCTCCATTGGTTTTCTGATAAAGTAAGTCCTCAGAATTCAGAGTTGTAACAAGTCACTGGCTGACTTTAGGAGTCACCAGTCTGCACAACTGGATTAGCAAGACAGTCATTTTGACAAATCAAATGTTCCCAGAAAAAGCCTGAACTAATTCGTCTTCAGCAGCAGACAGACCACACTGCAGAAGTGTCAAAGTGAAACATTTCAGGTAATATAAACCTCTATAGAAGTTTGCAGAGTAGGAACTAAAGTTCTGACATCAAATGAATGCTTATCCATAATCAGAATTAGTAAATGTGTTGAAGAGCTAACACTGGGCAGGCTGATGGAAGTATAAAAGCAGCTGTTTCCATACAAAAATTTATCCATCATGGACAGTTAAGACAGCATTTAACTGAGGTGCACAAAATGCAAGAATGGAACAGAAAATGTCAAGACAAGATAGTATTTTCTCTCAGTATGTGAAAAGAGTAGGAAGAATTCAAAGGAAGTTAAGACAAATAGAAGACAAAACACACAGAGATGACCTTTATAAGTTGACAAAAAATTATGGACCTATGGAAGAATCAAATCAAATGTCAAAGACAGAAGAGTGTAAGGAAAGTTATTTAATAGATATATCTGCTGTGAAAAATTATGTATGACTTAAAAGTCTGAATGTTTGTTCATGCTTTCTCAAAACGTTTTACTTTAAAATTGCCTTTTAAGTTAAAAGTAATGCTTGTGAAAGCTCATTCTGTAACTGCTGATGCCCTAAAAAATGACAGTCATTCATAAAAAAACCCAACCTTTACTTTAAAAAAGTGAAGTCTACATGCTGCTTAATAGCTTAGATTCACTGAATGCTCTCAATCTTTAGCATCCTGGTATGTGACCTGATAGAGCTTTGTTGCTCACCTTGAGTACAATCTTTAGAGATGGCAGGAAATTCTAAAAAAGTTTCAGAATTTCCATGTAACAACAAAATAAGGTTTCATTAACAGCATTATTCTAAGTGTGATAGTTAAAAATTAAAAAAAATAGGTGAAAGTTGTAGTACCAAGAAGTCCAGTTGCATAGTGAATGAGAGTCATGTTACAGAAACTATAATCAAATTCTCTTGAGACCTCAATTTCTTTGTTAACAAGACACAACAGTTTTGTTACAATACTACACTTGGGATGCTTTGTTTTAACTGTGCACCTTCAAATATACATTAACAGACATATATTATATCCTGCTGTGAGTTCAGATTTGTGACTTAGCAGTATATGGAGAACATCATAAGCCTTTCTGCACCAGCAGCTATTTCCTGCTCTGCTTATCCTTTTGATCCTGTAACTTCCTTTCAATACTCACAAGTATTGACAGAGGTTTATTCAACACTGAATTATGAGAAGAAATACCATGGCCTTTAAAAAAGCACATTAAAACAATAGCCTGCATAATTATCATAAGAATTAGGGAGTAAAATGTAGCAAGTTTACTAGCAAAGTTATTCACAAACAGTAGGAAAACAAGAAACCAACAGCAACCCCATTTGATTCTAATTCAGGACCTCCAATCATCAAGGCACACAAGTTCCTGAATAAATCCCTCTAAACTCAATTAAATTTAGGCAAACAAGCTTAAATCCTTTCCTGATGCATCCTTCTGATAGCAGACTGCACAAAGGTCTCTAAGTTAGCTGGAAACTGGGACAGAAGGCGACAAGCTGTTCCATAGCTCTTACAAACAAATGAGTTCAAACAATCCTTTGTTTCTGCAAAACACTTGAACAAGTGCTTAGGTTCCACTGACTCCACTTGAAGTGAAGCTCACATTTACATGATTTATTCCATCAAGGCCAGCATGAATACTACAGAACCATACTCACTCAGGTCTCTCATAGCCGAGGCTTTCTCGAATAGACCACGCAACCTGGTAAGGGGAGGTTTGCTCTGAATCCTCCAACTCTTCTCCACTGTCTTCAGACCAATCCAGCCCTAAGGGAATTGAAAACATGGAAGCTGGATGAAAAGAGTATCTTGCATACAAGCCTCTGAGCAACCTATGGCACAAAAGATGAATGTATAGTATAGTTGCAAGAATAATTACGTTTGAATAATTTGATTAAATCATGCAATATTCTCAATTATACAGGAAAAGCTACAGTAACAGGTCCATTACAGTGTGCAAATAGCATGCACTGATTTTTATCATAACTGAGTTTTCTTTTTAAAATCCTTACTGGCTTCTTTATCCATAAACAGTGGAAGAAAAATCACCAGCTTTCTTACCCACCGAGAAATACTACAGTTTTCATAACCAAGTACGAGGTAAGAGAGAAATCCCTGTCATGAAGAACTGACTACTTGGTAAATTTTAATACTCTATGATCTAAATAGGCCAATTTCCTTTCTGTTTATATTCTGACCCCTTCTCTGTGCCAAAACATAGAAGAATATGAAAACTGTAAGACATAGCAGCATGGACAGAGATACACACACAGCTACCCAGGATGTTCCTCTGCTCAGTCTCTGTAATTGCCTGCCAAATGCACACATGAGCAGGAAGAAGGAGCTAAAGGGAGATACAAACACTCGTGCATTTTCACCAAGCAGCATGTTTTCACTTAATGATGATGCAGTATGATCAACCTACTGTGTGCTCCAGCAGCCTCACTTAGTCCACCTACACACAGCTGTGGAACTGGACAGCCAGAAAGAGGCCATTCAGTTCTCAGGAGGAACATTTTATCTGGAACTTCATCTTTTGTAGTTTTTCCTACTCTCTCTCCCATATCCAGTGAAATTCTTGCCACTTTCTTGCAGCAGGTGGGATAAAATCCCACTGCTGCTTTTATAAGCTAGCATTTGTGCTTTTCATTTTTTTGTGTGCTCCTTGAAAATTGACAGAGTTAAGGAGCATTTCTTTTTCGCTAAAACTAAACTAAACAACTATATCTGAGTTGATCCTGAAGTCAAGATGCCTTGAATCTGGGAAATGCATCAGTATTTGGTCACATACTTTCAGAGTTAGAGACACACACACATATGCTTGGAATACAATCATCAGGTAACTCTTCATCATATAGAACCAGCACTTTAACATGAACCACACATATCAGAAACTCAAATTTTCAGGAACTTCAGCATGCTAAAAAAGTTATTTTTTGTTTTTCTTTTTTAAGACATACATTTGAACTAAATTAAGATACCATAAGGCATTTGATAAAATGTTAGAATTATACTTTCAACTTAAATGTTTCTTTTTCCTGTTGTCCCTTCCATAAAGGAATGAAAAAACAACTTAATCATCCCATAAAGATGTCCACAATTGACAACTACATAACAAATTGTTTAGTCAAAGTTTAAAAACAAAATCAGAAATTGAGTTGGTTTGCTTCTACTAGGCACTGCAGCAAGGAAGGAATAAAATCTAATCCAGATTCAGCTATATTGACACTGAAGACTGCAGTTACATTAATATCCAATTACATGGCTCTGATGCTGGTACACATAAAACTGGCTTAATCTTTTGAAAGATTCTGTGCAGTCATCTCTAGTGCTGCTCAAACATAGAAAAGAAACTCTGAAATTCTCTGAACTTGCATAACTAGTCTAACATTCAGGCTTATAATGAATAAATAACAAATATATTTTCTACTCTCACAAAATTAATCTGTAAATTCCTTTACTTTGCCAAATATAAACTGTTCTAAATGCATCCACATAGTTATGCACCTGCCTGTGCATGTATAGGTCTAACTGTTTTTTATTTTTACTATGCCTCTTTTTTAGGAAAAGGTATTCTCTTCACCACTTGAGAATGTAGAATATTAGGCACAGAGAGGGCTCTTTCTACAATCTTTCAAAACACAGGTCACTTTCTAAGCTACTGAGGTCTGTGACACCCAGAAATGCCTCTGGAGCGACCATTCCTCTAAAGACCTACACTATATATAGGACCATCAAAGCTGTTTCCTGAAGAACAATTTCCTTTGGAGACATGCTATGGGATGCTAATTATCTCCTGAACAAATAGTCAAACTACCCATGAGTGCCAAAGGGCAGATCTTAACAGCAAATTAAGAAAAAGTTAATTGAAATAGCAAAAATTACAGATGTATGCAATTAAATAAGACATTATATAGGGAATGTCCAGATTTATTTGAAGTCTTTTTTTTTTATTTTAAACATCATAAATGGTGTTTCTACTTACATCACACAGACTCATGTTTCCTTTTCCCTGCCAGTATTTCACTTGTTAGAAATGTACAATCTTAACAAATTGACAAATCAACCACAAGGTCAGTTGCCTTTTCCAAGTTTTCTAGAGCACTACTACCATAGCACCAATTGGGTTATATTTGCTTACATTTTCACGAGCAGCTACTGATTATTATATGTAAGGGGAGGACTATTTCAGCACTGGTATGCAGACAAGACTCCACCCTTCCAACTACCTTCTGTAGTAGTCCTGCTCTCCTGCAGTGGTCTCTTCCTTTTGTTCATCCATATTCTACACATAAATAGGGCCCAGTCAAGAAAATTTCTCATGTGTTCCAATTTTCCAGTCAAGTCAACTGGAAATTTAAGTCTGCAGAGATTGATGGGCCAAATGGGCAAACTTTTACTTGTATTCATTTTGTCACAGGCACTTGTCACACACCTAAAAACGTTCAGTGTAACTTTGTACCACATAGGTACTGCTAGTGTCACCTTTACTATCCAAGTTGCAAACCTACATGAGGTCTCCATAATCCAAACAATGTTTTCTACACCTCAGTTTGATTTCTCAAATGGTTAAGAGAACATTAAGAAGAATAAACAACCAAAATGCCACAAACCATTTGTGATGAGTCCAGGTATTGCCTTCATAGACAACAGGGCCAAAGAAAATGCCGAGAGATTACGTAGCTCAGGGTTATTTTGTAAGGACCGCACAGGAATGCAGGACAGGGCTAGGATGACACTCCCCTTCAGGATTTTGGCTCCAGGTTAGAAAACACGGCTGCCTGCGCCTATTGCCTACTCACCCAAATGAGGAAACAGGTCGGTGTCCAGCTGCTGCTTGCGAGTGCACAGTTTCACCAGTCTCTGTAGCCGGCTCATGCAGGACGAGTGCGGGGAGAAGGCTGTGGCTTTCATGAGGACCCGGTCAGTCCTTGGCGGGTCCGTGCCAGGAGCCCTGGCGGGCGGCAGGAGAGGCAGAGGTCTCCTGGTAGACAACTGCCGCGCTTGTGCTATAGTGTGTGTGGTGGGTGCCACTCCCTGCATTGGTAGGCTGGTGTTCAGAGGTTGAGGTGACTTGCAGACTATACCCTGCGGTAGCCCTGTCGGCTTTAACGAAGCTGATGAAGGTGGCAGATGGGAGTGCTGCTGCTGCAGAGGCTGCTGCTGCAAAGGTGCAGGAATGGGGCTAAAGTGCTCTTGGCGAACTTTTAAAATCTCTGTCTCTCTCTGGCGCTGCCGGTTTTGAGCCAACTTGCTCTGCAACTTTTTCTTCACTGTTGCCCCTTTCTTTAGATCATCATCCTCCTCATTGAAAGCAAAGGGGTCTTCTAATTCTGCCTCCAGGTAGTGGAGAGGAAGCCTTGCCCCTGGAGGGGAGAGGGACATCCCATCCAGTCCATTGGGCATCTTCAAGGCCAGGGTGGGCACTGTCAGACCGAAGGCCATAGCATCCATCTGATGCCTGACCTTTACCTCCTCTATGGGATCATTCTTTTTCTTCCTCTCCTTTTTCGGTATAAAGCCAAGTACCTGCAGGTGGCTGTTACAGTACCTTTGAAAATAAAAGCAGTCAGTTATTAACTAAACTTCTGGAAATAAAATCTGAAGACAAGGCATCACTTCAGAGAAACCCATACACACATCTCAAGCAAATATAAACCGAAACACAAGATATTATATAAGAAGTGTACACAACTGCTTCTAATACAACAGGTAACAGTGGTGCTCCAAAACCAGAAGAAAAAAAACTTACACAAGTGACTATTTCTAATCTTAAGATAAAAGATTCTTCATTCATTATTCATAGGAGAATCACACACAATCATTCAAAATCTTAACTCTCTAACAGTCTGATACATAAAGCAGCAAGAACGCAAGCCATTAAGTGATGATTTCAAAAGCTCCTAAGAAAAAGTACATTGAAGACTACTTCCTTTCATTTGCCCCTTCTTTCAGTGGAAGTAGTTAACATTTTCATCAATGCACACAACATTATTATTATTATTATTATTATTATTATTATTATTATTATTATTATTATTATTATTATTATTATTATTATTACTATTAATTCCACTGCAGTAGGGAGCAGTTTTGTATAAGGACAACCTCAGTCGATATTTGCTGTGTAGGATCACTATTTCCACTTACTGAACAAGTAGCACAAAGACTTAAATTCTGTTTTAGTACTTTAACATGGTGAATTTTGAAGCCAGAGGATTAGCTGAATGTTCTTCAAATAAAAATCTAGTTTAAAACAAATTCTCTGCTGCTAGAAAGCATTTGCACAATGCCACAAATACATACAAATACAATCCACAGACACAGATTTTAAGTTCTAATATGAAAAACTTTCAAAGACATGCTATTAAAAAAGAAAGTAAAAAAGTCTTTGAAAATCTGTCATGAAAGTAAAAATAATTACAATTTATGCCACAGATAACATACTAAATAGTAAGCAATTAACTTTTGTTTGATTGGAGCCAGCATGTGACAGAAATATAGGAACCATGATGTGATCCTTTTCCTGCATGCCACAGGCAGGCACTCCTGCCTCTGCAGAACCCACCAGCAATTAGAATTTGCCCTTTCAGAATCCCACCTGTAACTTACAGCTTAGAGATGACAAAGATACAAGGAAAGAGTGATGTCTGCATCAAGGTAATTGTGAATAAGAGAATGAAATACCCATGAAGATATTCTTCAAAATCTGATCAGTATGGATCTAAGTTTTGTTGAACAAATAGGTTAAAATTATATTATTTCTGGTCTTCATTGAGAAAAAAAATGGCAGAAAAGCCCAAACAACCCCCACAAGGTTTAGCACTTCAGTCACTTTCAACTTGTTGACCCATTTCTAAAGAAACAATGTGTGAACAGCTCTAAAGGGACCTTAAAAGGGAAAAAAGAGAAAAGCAAATTCCTATATGCTCTTTAATGGTCTCCATATATGTAGCTTCTTGAGAGACCCACACTCCTAGGGCTTCACAAATCAGAAAAGGCTGAAAAGTACTGCTACTTATTATTGCCTAAATAATTTCTTCATTACATTATGTTGTAAGTAATAAATAAACCTAGATGAGGCAGGCTAAAAGCCAACAACTTGTGCAGTCCTTATTAGAACACACTGGAATACTGTAAATTCATACTGAGAGATGCACTTCTAAAAATAAAATTATATAATGAGGGCTCAATAAAGCTTCCCTAAGTCAACAAGCACTGTTTCCATACTTAAAATTAAACCCTTTTAAAATATTTTGTTTGAACACTTACCACAGCACTTTTAGTATGACAGAAGGAAAAAACCAATAAACAGACAAAACAAACACAAGGGAATTCTTTTCCCTCTTATGCCAATAAAAAGTGTGTTTTGCTCAATGCAAATGCTTCCCTTATATCGATCAGAACTTAAATTATTGTCACCCTGTGTTTGTGCTGATGTGAGGAGGTAGCATTGCACAGTCTGTTTTCATTGTAGAAACAGTAAGAAAAGAAATAGAAAATGTGAATAAATCTGTGGAAAGGTAATAAGCTTGCTAAAATTCTCTGAGTGTCCATTTAACTCTAACAGAATCATTTTTATATGGCAGAGAATAAAGCTTTGGCTCTCACATCTGACCATACTGCATCACTGAGAGCAAACTGGCTCCTCTGGACACCAACCCACGGATACCAGGCTACAACATTCAGGCTCCAGTACACACTGACTTGGCTCTGCCAGCTCCCTGTCTTCCAGGATGACCAAGGCTGTTACCCCTTGGACTGACAGGAGCAAGAAGAAACCAGGAGGAGCAGTTTGGTCTTCTCTGGGGGTAGAAGACTGCACATGAGCAGTTTTGGCTAGGCATAGCTCTCATTAGCACCACTTCAGCCTTGACCCTGCCAGGCTCTGCTAGCCCTGCACACAGCTGGGGAGGGGGGGGCATGCACACACATTTCTCCAAGCTGCCCTGGCCTAAACTGCCTCTGACTTCACATGGTGCTGCAGAGTCTCCATTAGCAGTTCAAGCTCCATGGAAGTCAGATTAGTGGGAAGACACGACTCAAATTAAAACTATAACATGAAGCACACAAAATGTGATGGGCTCTGAAGGCTTCAGCTGGACAGTTTCCCACATCCACTGGGAAGGCAAGAATTCAGACAGTGAGATTTCCTACCTACACTGCATTCTGCTTCTTAGTACATCCAGTTTAGTATCAATTTCCATCACTTACTTAAAAGAAAATCCAAGCAAACTGGGGAGCAGCTTGTTCATTAACAAATTATTTAAAGATTCTCTTGAGTGAGGAGAATTAGAGACAAAATAGTGTTTAACCGAACTAAATTGTAGAACTCTATATTTAGAAACCAAGTTGCATTTCATTATCTTTGTGTGTATCTGGCTAAGAAAGAAGTAGGAGATGTATTCAGAAAAACCAGAGATATAAAAGTCATGTGTGTATCATCCCAAATATGTATATTCTTTAAAAAAACAAGATAGTGAAAAATCAGACTTCAAATAAGGCAATGAAGTCACACACTATTAATAGAATTAATTTGTAGAATGTTAATGGTTCATAAGAACTCTAATAATATGGCACCATATTAACCATCTTTGTGGCTGGTAGCATCTCATTTTTCTGGGGTCAAGTGATAATTCTTTTTAATTATCTGTGGACAGACTATGAAGCTTTTGGCATATAATGCATGCATTTTAACAATTTCTAAAAGTATAAAAGAAGATAGCTGTCAGAGCATCATACAGCCTGCTTCTGATCATGTACAGTTACATGTCTAAAACTGTGACAAAATGACCATCTGACAGTAATTCTGTGTACAGAAAATGAAAAGCTATGAGTGAAGAACTCAGACACTGCAAACATCTTTATATTGAACGGAGTGTGAAAAAAGTCTCCTAAGAAACAGATACAGGTTTGCCTGCCAAAAAAAGCCCAGAAGTTTAGAACAGCCACAGTCTTATCACTAGCATTCATTAAATGTTATTGTTAAAATTAAACTCTGCCCCGAGAAACAGTCTTTTAAAATATTCGTTCAAACTATCACATCCTCTCATTTGAAATTAAAAGTTTATTTTCTCTTTCAGACACCTGCTGTCCTCTTCAAGTACTGTAATGTGACACTAGACATGCAATTGAATTATTCTAATATAACATTCACCAGATGTCATGACCACACTTCACTTTAACTTGAGAAAAATCAAAAAGAACAAAGTGCGAACTCAATTCAAGGTGTAAAGAAAAATCACAAATTCCATGGGAACATATGAGACGTGAAAAAGTGTCATTAAGAACTATTACTTCTATTGTTTTTCAGTCTGACCCCTGGTAAACAGGAACTCTGCCTCAGTCAGCTCTTGCATCTGAAATTACAGCATACCATTTGTGCTAACAATTTCTATGATCATTTCTGTGAGCTTATTTCCAACGAGCCTCGATTGTACAGCAGCAAAGAAACACTCACCGACTGTCAAATTACAGCTTAAAGTTATTCATCTTGTGCCATTTGAGCATTTGCCCTACAGCTTTTGACAAACATTCATGTTTTTTTCTCACTTCATCAGTCTCCTCAGCTGAAATGGCAGGTGAAGTGCAAGTTAATTTAGAGCACAGTCCAACTGTTGTTTCAGACAAGAGAGGGAGCTGTGAGCTGAGAAGGAAGTTATATGTAGGGCACAGTGGGAACACTGCTAATAATGCAAAAGGTTAGTGAATGGCAGCTAATAATGTGAAAGGTCACTGAATAGTGGTTTGATTCTTTTTGGCATATTTTGTTCATATTTAGGTTTAAAAAAGTGTTTCTAAGAGAACAACCCTCCGATAGTTAACATACAGATTAATTAAACACTGGCAAAACCTGCAATGACAGCTCTGAAAAATAAAGTCATATATAGATGGCAGACAAGATTAGACAAATTCTACTATTTCAGCCCAAGCAGCACCAATGAGACTGGTATTCAGGAAGTCTTAAAAGAGCAAGGAAGAATGCCCTTGTGGTTACAGTATGGGCTGCAATTCAGGAAATCTGCTTTTAATTCCCAGCTCTCAACAATTTAAAGGACTATCTTTTGCAAGGAATTTAATACCTGGGCACTCTGGGCATCTTCACTGGGGCAGAGAGGGGGAGAGAAATAAGGGAAGCAAAGAAGAAAGGGAGCATGTGGCACTTTCCCAGATGGTTCATCTGTTATCAAGTAGTATTTCTTTTATTCCAGTAAAGCAACACTACAGATCAGTAGGGAATCACCAATAGTGAATTGGAATTCTGGATTTGTCCCTATGTGTCACTGCTCCTGTCCAGAAGATAAGCATTTTCAACTGCTTGTCCTGAAAAAGCAGATGGAAGTGTGCTTTTGGTACTGCTGGCTAAACAAGCAGACCTTTCTAAGAGCATGTACTGAGAGTGACAAAGCAAATGAGTTAGAACAGCTGATACTGTGTAGCAGGTTTGATCCACAGTTTATAGTGAATTTGAGAAAAGCAGTGAACTCTCCCATAAACTTCCTTGGATTACGTTACTGCCCCTTCTCTGAGTACTTGACTCCCACAGAAAATAAAATAAAGTTTATTGGTCTTAAAACAAAATCCTCAAAGGAACATCCTGGAATACAATTCACTCAGGCCAGTTCCTCCCTCATCCTGAAACCAGGCAGCAACTTAAAAGAACTCAAGCCTCCATCCCAGCCACTTCCCACTCTGCAGAGAGGAAACCACAACTCACCTACGGTCCTCAGACTTGGGGATGGGGTTGGTGCAGCGTTGGCTGTTATACTTGGCCACATATTCACATTGCTTGAAGGGGGCAGTCTTGTCCTCCAGAACGTGTCTGATACAGAAGGCGTAGCCGTTAAGTCGCCTCTGCTTGCACAGTTTGGGGCTGTATGAGCACAAGGGCTTATTGTCAACCTCAGAGAAGTGTATGTGTTTGCCTTCATACATCACGTGACTCTATTCCTTGTGAACATCAGCTGAAAGAACCAAAATATTGAGACAAATCACGTAAGGGAAGAAAAACTGCATTCAGTTCTAGGTTGTGTGTTTCGTTTTGGCTGGAAAGAAGGACCCAAAACAGTACCTGATTTTAAATCTTCTGTACCATGTCAGTGTTAAGAGAGAGCCCCAAGGACACCACTATCCTGGAATGATGATGAACCAAGATGAAGCAGATTGTCTAAGGAAAATATCAAAAGGGTCAATGTCAGTCAGAATAAAACAGATATTACTACAGTATGTAAACAGGCATATGTAGTCACCAAGCCTGTGGTTCAGCTAGCATCCAATAAAACAAATCCACAGCACAACAGTTTTCAATCAGCAGTCACAGATCTTTGCAAAACGTGAAAGAAATTACTGGGGAAAGAAAATTCTACTGCACCACACTTAAATCACTTGAACAGAACTTCACTCATCTACCAGAAAGTGATTAGAAGCTACAAGTTGAAAAAGGTTAAGTGTCAGATTAGATCACTTGCTTTCATAAATCAAGCTGAAAGATGATTAACCTATATGATTGCAGAGGGTTTACTTCAAGGTATCTTTGCTTACAAAACCACCAGAGACTGCCTTTGCTCTGCAAAATTATTTTGTTACTGCAATACAGCTTTTTTTTTTCAGAAGAGCTTTCTTTACAACACCTGATGACCTGTCTTTCAGATCTTGTAGCTGCTTACAGTTTCTGCAAGCATCTATATGCAGTCCTTCCTAAAGTCATCATGGTTCTTCAGAGTTTATCCTACCACACTGTACTTATTTTAGGGAAATGCAGGCATTAATATCAGTCAGTACTCCCTCAATGCCAGAAGGGCTGAAATGTCAATTCAGCAAGAGGCTGGGGGTTTTTTCCCCTAAAGTATACTCCTACTCTACACAGCCATAAGGTACTTATTCACTTACCAACATTATGGAGGTCTTTGGCAATCATCTTTTTAAAAAAACAAACAAAACCCCCAAACCATCTCAAAGGAGTTTTAAAAAATTAACAGTACATGCATTCTGCAGCTACTCTGATACACTAAGCTTAACCTCCCCAAGGTAGCTTTTATTCAGAAAGGTCATCCCAAAGCACTGCAATGAACTCTTTCGAACATTGTGTATTCATTCAGTACTCAGCTCAGTTTCACATGTTTTATACACCAAGGAAAGGAATGTTCATAGAGGTGATATTCAGGAAATATGTAATAAATTAGAGGCATGTGACAAATGTACAGATTACCACCTCAATGAATTTACTTGTTCCCAAGGCCCAAAATGGCAAGAGCAGGATTGCAAGGAGGAAGCCTATACAGACTTTGCAGGAAAGATGCACTTTCCTCTTGTAAAGGTACAAGCCTCCACCTTCTGCTGTAAAAAAGTATCATTGGAAAATGACAAAGCACTATGGCACTGGGGGATCTAGAAAAGCAATTTTAGGTGACTAGGGCAAAACAAAACACCCTATCCCACAGAGTAAACAGCATAAATCTGGCCTTCATTAGCACATATCTAGCTGTAGAAAGGCAGAAGAGTACTAAAAAATTTTAAAACACACTTAAAATTCTTGGAACAGCTCTACATGCACACGTACAGCATACAGAACGTATAGAATGAAGACAGGTGCTACAGAATGTAACTACTGCAAGCGCTGGAACAATCATTTGGCCATAATGGCAAATGTATTTCCTGTTGATACTTTGTATTTCCTGTTGATACACATTTTCCCTCTCCACGCACACACACAAGCAGGCAGCCCCAGAGGCAGGGGCCTTGCCCTTTGCTTGCACCAGGTAGCCACAACATCAGCACAGACACCTAGCCCCGTTCCAATCACCTTTCCCAATTTTTCTCAATGCACAGAAGCACACACACTATATATATATTTGAAACCAGTCACTGGAGTATGACTTTCCACAACACATCAGTCTCAAGAACAAGAAAGTTCATTGCTGACTGTGCCCTTCAAAAAGACAGAATGGGAAGAGGGAACAATCTCTTCTTTAGCATGTTAAGGACCAAATATGTATAAGGACCAAATCACCTTGGCTCAGGCAGATACTAACATACCTTCAGTATTATTCAGCAAGAACATGAATGAAAAACATAAATCCCATGGGAACGTGACCCATAGAGGAGTTGTGGTCAATGTTTGTATCCCACAAGTTTGAGAGATGGACTCTTCTATTACTATGGCAGCAAAAGTAATCAAATGAGCCTTAACTACTTGCATCTTGCACACACAACACTGACAGAAAGCCTTTTGCTGAGGAGTCTGCTTCTCTCAATAGTTTATCAAAGCTTCTATTAGGTGCAATACTGGACTGGACATAAAAATTGAAAAAACAAGTGTATCTTGCAGCTGGGGTGACCCACACATTGCTCTCTATTTTCTTCTGGTTTATTTATCACCTTCTTTTAAACTACTACTATCATGCCTTGTAGAGTTTCTGATGGATCACTAACTTTCTCCTCTTTTGTACAACTCGGTCATATTTCTTTTCTGAAGGTTAGCAAGCAACAGACCAAAGAAAAAGAGTTCCTCAGGATGGTTCCAAAGTAAACAGTGAGAAATGCATACCTTGTGTGCCTCCGTTAAGCTTCTGTAAAGAAACCACTCCACAGTTCCCAGCCACTATAATCCTAGATTTATTCTTGTGGCCACAGTCTTATTTTTGGATTTAACTCATAATTAAGTCTTATTTTTGCATTTAACTTGACTGTGTCAAGGCAGGCATAGTATTTCACTTCTTACTTGTCTGAGAGATACAGGGCACAAGTACAATGCCATATGAAACATCCACACAAAAATACTGACAATAATCCCCAGGGAAACCAATGAGCATGAACATGAGTTTTTGGGTCTATATATACACAAAGAGAAGCTCATGCAAATATAACCATGTTAAAAATCCTGACAGGACTCAATTAGTGCAACTACAGTGCAAGCAACAAAAAAGCTAATAAACATAGTAGCCAACCAATGTTATATTAAACAAAACAACACAGCAATTTTCTCAAACTTGCAATTATATTTTTATTGGTAGATTCTTAAACAGACTCCCCTAAAAGACATGTCACTATGTGGACACACTGCCAGGATCAGAGACTGAAGTTGGACTTAATCTAAAAAGAGCTTTCTTTTTACTTCCATAGCACACCATGTAAGAGTGTGTTTGTGTGTACAAATATATAAACAAAAATAACGAAGACACTTAAATCTCTTCATTCTGATTTCATCTGATGCAGTGTTTTATTTTTAACAGGAGTTCTGAAGAGAGGTTTTTGCTGCTATGTAAAAAGTAGCACAGCCATGGAATAGGCACGTATCACTCAACTGAAGAGAACTGAAACTACACTTAGCTAAATAGTGGGTGGGGGAGAAATTATTTTTGTCCCACAGGATTCAGTAAGAGATGACGGAAACATGGACTTCCCCTGGAAAAAGCAAATGCTTAAGCAGCTGTACTTCACTATAAAAATATCAGAATACAAAACTTTCTGGAAGCTGTTTTTGGTTTTGCATTTATACTCTACATTGAAGATGTAGGAAGGTCCAACAGAAAAGAAATTTATGCCTGCATGTGCTCAGACTAACTTTAGCCACAACCTGTGAATGAGAAACCAGAAGCTGTTTCTTGAGGAACCTAGATTTTCCTTAAACAACTGATTCTAAGTAAAACATTTTGAGCTAGTCAGAAACAACAGGGCAAAGAACAGAAGGGAATCCAAAAATGTGTGCCCTTGCCAAATGATGTAATACATGACTGAGGTTTAAAAAAATCATGATAGAGAATAAGGTAAATATACAGTCTTATATCAGATCACACAATATTAGAACTAGGGGTACCTGATGAAGTTAGTAAGAGATTGACTCAAGACAAATTAAAGAAGTATTTCTTCGATTTTAGTACTCACAGGTAGTGAGCTGCTGGAATTTGCTGTCACATGAGACTGTGGAAGTACACAGTACTGCAGGTTCAAAAATGTAATAGAGAAGTTCATAGACAACGGGGATGCAAGTGATACACCCACCAGCATGACCAATCTAACAAATATGGGTGCTGGAGGAGTAAGAGAAGAAAGCACAAAAAAAGTGTCTGGGCTTTCGTGCTCTTCCTAAATAGCATCACTTACTCCTACTGCCCACGAGAGAACATCAGGTTGGATTCAAGCTGATCTGACCCAGCAGGGTATTTTTCACGCTCTTATGAGGTTAGCACTAATATTTGTAACTTCCTAACACATTAATTTCTCCCCTTGTCCCATTTTTTATTCTTGAGCAGCTGACTGGAAGAAAATCTCCTCCCTCTGGCTAAAGTCCTATCTGAACATGTGAAGAAGAGTAACAAACTCAGCACCCCAGCAAGGCTTTATAGCAAGGACAGGCAGAACACAGAGCAAAGTCACACTCTGAGACATCACCACTTAAGAGCAGAGCTATTTGTCCTGCTGAGTGCAGCCACTGGTAGTCTATAAGACAACTGAAGGTGGTCTGCACAATGACTGCAAAAAGAAAAATTAAAGATTTCACTGCACACCTGTCCACAACTGCCAATACCCACTATGACCCTCTGGAAGAAGGCAGCTCCCAACTGCTTTTAGTACTGGCTTTTCAGTTACAGGCATAATCAGCTCCCTTGCAGTGCATATCACCTCCAAAGACAACAAAGTTGTAGCTCTGCAGTCCGCATACCCTCTTCCAAAAGAGTTAAACTGTCCTTCAGAAAGGCTGGAAAAGTGTAGCAGCAAACTTTGGAGGACAATCTTTACTATAAACCATATCCAAGTACCAGCATTATGTCATACAGAAATCTGGTATACCTGACATCATCCATAGTCTACAGGAAAGTTAATGGCTTACTCACTAATAGAAAGCCCAAAGCACTAGAGCCTCAAAACTCAGATCAGTAATTTTGAGCAAATGCTGTGCTGAATATATTAGAGTACTTTAAATCATGTGGGTTGATACATTCTTAAACATATGCTCAGAACTTGACATTCAATGTACGTAAGACCCTTTCAGGCAATGGAATCCCCAAATGCATTGTAAATTGCAAGGCAATTATATGCTGGTGGTTAAAAGATGTATAATTAAGAGGACTGAGCTCAGAGCTTCACACACTGCATCCAAACAAAATCCACAACTACAGAGGCCTTTACTGTGTTGTTTTGCATTTGCTAATACTAGCCTAAATTTCATCTTAAATTGCTTGGTGTGTTCATGACATCTCACAGACAAGGTACAATCATCTCCCTCTGTTCCCAAAACCATTGGTTTGAGGCCAGAAGTAGAACATGGATCTAGAAGAATCTCAGCTCCTCCCCAAACACAAATAACATAAATAGTAGTTTTGTCAATTCCTCTTGACCAAGAAAGAACAAGTACCTGCCACTGTCAGAGCCATTTCCTTAAACTAAGCAAACACACAGAGTGCAAGATGTTTGGCAATATGGAATTTCATCCACTCCAAGATGAACAGAAGCCATAAAATTCATGACAAAAAGACATGCATTTAAAGTGACTTTATAGCAAAACTTTTCAATCAGTATTAGTAAAAAGTGTACTTCTAAGGAGAAAACATACATCTTTTCTATTTCAGAGCAACTAAAACCTCTCTTGGAAATGTTTTCTTCTATCAAGAGAAGCTGTACCACCTCTAATTGTGATCAACATCAACCTCACAAAGCTGTAACTCCTGTTCCTATTCTGTGATCTAACCATAAGTTTGGCTCAGTTCTAGTCTTTTAACAGCTCAATTCTCCACTACTCTCGGCTGCCACACCAAGAATGCCGTAATTGTGGAAACAAGAGTCTTTTTGTCACTAAAAGCATTCAAATTGAGACAGAGAACACTGGGAAGCAACCAAAGTCAACTACAAGAGCTCCTGTACAGAACACTTTTATTGACTGGAGTACAGACCTTGCTCAGGAAGGCCTCTGAAGTGCAGGTACTGCAACACACATGCACGCACCCTGACAGATCAAGACATTCAACATGTTAAGATCTTACAAGATATTTTTAGTTACCACCTGGAATCATTTTTTGGACTACTTTTTTTCATATGTGAAGATTTACCTAGGAAGAAAGAAGCAGTATTGCCCTCATTCTGCCTTTTTAGAAAGCTTATTACTTCAGCTCTGGAAAAAGGCAGTTTACATTGCATAAGGATGTCCAATATATTAACAGAAAAGCAGCAGAATATTTTAGGCAACACTGGTAAAACAGATTATGTTTTAGAATATAACACAAAAAATACAGTTTTGAACTGAAACGTTATTCCTAATATTAGTAACTGGTAGAGAACTTACAGACTTGTAACTAGTTACAATCAAGGGCAGAAAACTTAACTATGAGGAGGAAAAAAAGAACTCTTTGCTCACAAACTGAACAGGTTCTTTTTGTTTCCCTATACCAAATGAACTTAAACAGGAATTTTCATTTCAGCTGATTCACTCATCTGTACCCCATAGCACCTTAGAGAAAACCTGACAAAGATACCCCGAACCCTAAAAAACAACAAACATTAAAGACTAAGTAGTTTAGAAACTTCAGAGGATTTCTAAAGAAAAAACATCTGAGGTAGGAAAATTCCTAATTACTGCCAACAGTACATTCCTATAGATTTCAAAAAGTAATTTCCTAAACATGGCTATTCCTGACCTGAGGTTCAAGATAGGCTCTGTACCTTGAGAGTCTTTTGAACAAGGATTTCTCTATTTGGGCAGAAGGTCTCAGGCCCCAGCCCTGCTACCACATCCTCACAGGGAGGTTCTCAGGCACATTTATTTCAATGTAGTTATAAACAGGCCTGGGTTTTGCCAGGATGAGCAGGGCTGCAAAGAGGTGGCCTTCAGACACAGCCACAAATGGACCCTTTAGGACATTGCAACATGGCAGAAAAGTACTTTAAAAATGGTGTTTCAAAATACCAAAAGCATGATCCTGAGATAGAGATTAAACACACCACAACACACCTTGCATCTGTACTTGGGGGGAAAAAAAAGTCAAAATCTTTTATTTATGCAAGTAACAGATAATCTGCCCTTCTTTATGAGGTTAAACAAAATACCTTTATCTTATTTTTAGTCTCAATACTATGAAGACAAATAAGCCTATTTTCACACAATACAATATCATACTTGCTTCAGCAGGAATACTCAATAAATAAACCAGTAGAGCTCCTCACAGAGGAGCCTTTCAGCAGGTATAAGCTACTGGAGTTTCAGTGTGGTCTTAAAATAAATTTGTACTTCCTGATGATTTACCATAGCATGAGAACATGCTACACACAGTTCTGTAGGACCAGGCCCTACACACAAATTCATTGACTCATCACAAAAATACTGAACATCAAAATAATCCTCAGCAGATAATTTAGCTTTACAATTAATAGAACTTGTGTGATCTTCGTATATATTACAAACAGCTCACACAAAAGGCTGAATGTCACCAGGCTGTAAGTGACAGCTTTGTACAAAACACGAGTGCTCCAGTTCAGCCAGCAGCAGTGGTACCTGGTGGGTATGACCACGAAACACTGCCAGTACAGGAGAGCCCATAGGGGAGGGCACCTGGCTACAGGGGAACGATGCATTGCCCTAATTTTGTCAATTTTATTTTTAAGTCTCCCAATCCTCAAAAACTGAAAGGCCTTAAAATAAACCTGCTTGGCATGTCACTGAGCAACAAAGTTAGAACTAACTCTATGTATTTTAATCAGATGGTACAATATAAGGCTTTAAGGTGAGCGTCACTGTCACTTCCAAAATTCATTTGAGGTCACTCGTGCAAAGCCATTATCATTCTGACCCAAAAGACACAAAAAAGAAGGAATATTTGACCAAAACGCGCCACCTCCCACATTAGAAACCGGAGCTATTTCACCTGTGCGGGGTGAAGCGCCTTGGTGGGTCTTCCAGTGCACTCACTTCACAACTACCAGACGTTCTTTTCCCTGAAAAAAAAGGATCCTTTCATTTTCAGTCCTGGGGGCAGCAGCACCTCACACAGACCCCCCGCCCAGCGGGACCCCAGCCCACAGGGACCGTTCGGGTGCCCGGCGGGGACATGAGAGGGGGCCAGCCGCAGCCTTTGCTGTGCAGGGGCCACTGAGGCGATCCCTTCCCCCGGCTGAGGTGCCAGGGGGCTGCGGCTGCTGTCCCACAACGGGTCCTGGGACAGTGGGGTGGCCGAGGGACCCCGGCCCGGCCCCGGCAGGGCTCAGGCAGCCGCCGGCCCCGGCATGTGCCGGGAGCGAAGGTGCAGCCAGGGCAGCCCCTCGTTCCGTGCCCCGGGGGCCGGCCGGGGCCCCACGTGCCGGCAGCTCAGGGGGCGGAGGGGGGGGCGCTCCGAGGGCTTCCCCGCACCCCCAAAACCACCCCCCGCTCCCTCCCAAAAAGTTGTGCAGCGAATGCACCCGCCGCCGGCCCGGCCGAAGGGGGTCACCGCCGGGGGGAAAAGGGGGTACGGGACAGG